>SKCR01037805.1:0-123830 GCA_019454045.1 Zanthoxylum bungeanum | reverse complement strand
ATGGATGGCCGCATGAATATGACCCATGTCTAGATCAGGTAGAACCATTGGGATGATTTCCGCACAATCACCGACCCCTTCAAGACGAATGGAGTCCCTCTCGGCCTCCCACTCAAGTTCCACATCCTTGAGCTCGGCACGGGCCCATCCCAGTTCCTCCTCCTTGGCCCGCAGCTTATACTCCACACCTGCCTATTTCCACCTTGAGGATCCCAATTTCAGTCCGGGCGTCCACCAAACTTGCTTTAGCTTCTTCAGCGTTCTTCCTCTCTAGAGTAGCAGCAGCCTTAAGAGCTTTGTTTGTTTTGACAGCCTCGACCGCAGCCAGCTCATGATCCCTATTCCTCTCTTCGGCACTAACCAACCTGGCCTCCACTTCAGAAAGACGATTCTGAAGCCTCTGGGCTTGGCCACCTTCGGACAAAAGGCTTATAAATAAGTCCTTATTCTTGGCCGCCAAATAATTTGCCTGCCGAGAAGAAAAAGAAGTTAGGAAAATAAAACAAAGTCTGAAAGACACCACGGATATAGAAGAGAAGTAAAAGAAGTGACCTGGGCCAGCTGGGAGCACAACTTTGCAACTACCTCCTCAGGTGAGAGGTCCTCAAACCTCGGTATCTTCTCAGGAGGTACGGCCTCGGCCAGCTCATTAAAAGCCGGCACCAAATGGGAAGTAGCCTCCCTAATATCCTTCCCGAGGTCATCAACTCCAAGAATCACAGAACCCTTCATTCTCTTGGAAGGACCCTCCTGCCGAACCGAAGTTTCTCTGCTCGAAGCCTCCTCTCCTCAATTTCCCGCCTTAATTGAGTATCCACAGCTCCAAATCGACGTTTCCTTCTCCTGGAAGATCTCGGAGGGCTATCAGGACGGATAACACCCATTGGAAGCACCCCGGAAGGCGAAGACCGACCTTGAGAGCTCAGACGCCCCATCTTTTCAGTCACCTTCCCGGCCTCAGAAGTTTCAGGCCGTCTCCGAGAAGTACCAGCTCCACCTGGGCTAGTTTTCTTCGCAGCACCGGTCAATCGATCAAGGTACTTTGGTCTCTTCGACATACCTGCAAAAAGCAAAGACAAAAGAAAGGTTCAGGACCTGAGCATTTAAAAAAAAAAAAAAAAAGAAGACGACATCAAACATGATAAATAAACGAGGAAGTTGGCTAGAAAATCAACAGGCATATACCTATCCGACCCGAGACTTTGGGGGGAACGGTCTGAACAAGTCCCGATTCAAAAATGCCCGCATCGTTTACCAACGCCCTCCAATGAGCGGCATACCGCCTAGCCCAGAATACCCGCTTCCGGACCCGGTGGGAGACCTTGGGAGCATCCCTCCAACAGGCTAAGGGGAATAGAAAAATAGGGTAAGAATCCAAACATAAAAAAAGGGAACTAAGGGCAGGAAAAACTAAAAGTTAAACTCCTGACCTCCCGCTCTGAAGATATCCGGGACCAAGATCTCCTCTCCATTCGATCTCAGGGTCCGTCCCCAATCTCCAGTGGCCCAGAACCAAAGATCTTTGAAATTCTTATTGGAGTCAGGGAGTTTCCGGACAACGTTTGACGAACTGTCGTAAGCAGAAAGGTAGTACCAACCGTGGTGAGTCTTTGGGTTGGCCTTCAACCTATATAACCTCTTCACTTCTTCAAAAGAAGGTTCGCCAAGCCCTGCCCGATGCCAAGCTACATACAACCCGGCCAAGATCCTCCAACTATTTAGACTCAGTTGACAGGGGGCAATCTCCATCTCGTCTAGCATCCAGGCGAAGTAGGGTAGAATTGGCAACCGGAGCCCGCACTCGAAGAAAGCTGGAAGAAGGGCCACGGAACCATCGTCCGGCTGACTGGCACGATCACATGGGAGAGGGACCTCAAGAGCAATATCTATCGGGATGTCATATCGTTGCCGACAGCAGTGCTTAGATCATCCTCGGTTATCTTAGAGGGCCGAGCCATATCCAGAGCCGAGCTGTCAAAGTCACCGGGCTCCGGATCCTTCCGAGGAACCCTCTGATGGTAAGTATCTTGTTCGATTTCGGAAGGGGTGGGGGTGGGGGTAGGTAGTATCAAGGTCTTCCACGCTGGGTGCTCCGAGCCAGAAGAAAGCTCCTCAGCAAAAGGGGCTAAGGGTTTAGCAGGGTTTTCAGGGGAAGAACTGCCATCAGACATCCTAGACGTCCGAAAAATAAAAGGGCAAGGTCAGTCTACAACCATATTCTTGAAAAACGACCAAGGGATTCACAAGCTATCCTAAGTTTCCAAAAAAAACTAAATCTATGAAGTTATAAGCCCCTAAGCAAAGTATTCAACAAAATCTCTCCCTAGCAAGTATCAAAACAAATGAAAAGGAGAAACAACAAAGCACAGCAAGCAAGAAAAAAGGAAGAGGAAGAAGGTCGTTCGGGAAACTTACTTGATCTATGCTCGGAAAAAACGGCGAATAGGTTGAAGAACTTTGAGTAAAACTAAATCAGATGCTTCGTAGCCGAAGGGAAGAAGAGTTTTTGAAATTAATAGGATTTTTACCAAGCAGATGCAAGGATATCGGTTCACCTTCCCATTACAACGTCAGAATAATTCCAACCATCAGATCTTAATAGAGTCTCGGATGGACGCCAAGTGTCAACTACAAAAGAGGTCTGCCAAAATCAAACAAACGGTTGAGATCAGCGTACATTTAAAACACCTCTGCACGGTCGATTTTCTCCTGCTTTTGGCGGGAACCCGACGGATGTTCGACAAGTGTCAGACTCAGAAAAAACCCTAAAGGTGATTTGATGGGCATTTAAACAGGGATGACGGTTGCACGTCTCAAGAAAATATGCTTGAAAAGAGGCAACGGAAAATTTTGATTCGACTCCGGATCGACCACCAAGCAAAGTAATCAACACACAATCTTTATATAGTTCCCAGCACCAACTTGTATGCTCGTTGGAACCGAGAACTAAGGGACAGATATTGATGGTGTTTTCAGGCTATATGGTATTTAGAGCAGCACGACAGGGATAAAAAGGTAAATCCCATTCTTGTTCAGGATCATTGATGCCAACCCGACCCATTAAAAGCCAGCACCAAGGGCCTGAGCACTTTGCAATAAGAGGCCGATCACCTTACGATTACAGACCGACCATAACAGGAAAAGAACAAGCACTTTATGGTCGACAACCGATCACTTTGGTTCAAATGACCGAGAATTATCAGATCGACAGCATCATTCTCAGTTCAAAGAACCATTATTACCGACCATATGAAGACCAAGCATATGGCAAGACGTGCGCCAGAAGATAAGACGTCATGTCCTTATGGGGTAAGGAGACAGTCCTACCTTCATAAAGAATACTGATGAAACCAGTGTCCTAGAAGGATAAAGGGAATAGAGGTAGATTTGATTAAGGATCCTTGTGGGAAAATGAGGTTGCTTCAATTAGGAATCCTCATACTATAAGGAATCTGATTTCTTCACTATTATAAATAGAATGGTAGAGTATGTGTAAATGGAAGGAATATCAATCTCATTGTGATAAAACTTATAAAAGCAGAAGAGATACAAGTTTCAGCAATAAAAAGCATAGTACTGTTTGTGTCCGTGGACGTAGGTTGGATAAAAAATCTGCCGAACCACGTTAAATCTCCTTGTCGATTGGCGCATTATCTACCTTCTGCTAAGTTTGCTTTTGGTTTCCCCTATAACCAAACAAATTCACTATTGAATGAGGATTACCTCGGGAGTGATATACCATATTGCCCTGAGACCAAAATCAACCGTCAACAACTATTTTTCATGATTTTAAATCTGACCAAACCAATTGGTCCGAGTAATCCATTTGATCCCTAATTCGATTGAATCGACATTAAATCCAATGATCCGACAGGCCCGATCAAGAATAAAAGTGGTTTTTTGGAATTCCTCGTCGATTCATTAGGCAAATATTAATACATATGATGTAGCTTTTTATAGGGGCTTTAATGGAGCTTCCAAGGGATACTTTGCATATTCATTACGTGTTCAAACCTCCTTCTATGCTGAATTATTTGTAGTAATCTTATCTATTGAACATGTTGTCTCTAAGGGCTGGAGGCATATTAGGTTAGAAAGCGATTCAATGGCTGTGATCTCATATCTCATGAGCCATTATTTTTTACCTCCTTGGAAACTGAGTAGAAGATGGTTTAATTCCAAGAATATGATTAAGCATTATAAGAAAGATGTTCTTTAGCATTCAAAGATTTAACGTCACCAAAATCATCGTCGTTAAATGTATAATTTAGCATCAAAAAGGAAAAACGACACTAAAATTATAACATCTAACATCGCCAACATACTTTCGAAGCAAAAAATTAAGGTTTGTAGCGTCTACTATTAAATATCGAAGCTAAATACGAAGAATTGTCAAAAATTAACGTCGAACTTAGTTAACGACTATGTATATTCATATTTTAGCGTCACCCATTGAGTTGGCGACGCTAAATGTATTAAAAATACGCTTATTTAATAAGTAATAATAATAATAATCACTTATTAATAATATATTAATTATAAATAATAATAATAATAATAATAATAATAATAATATGTTAATTATAAATAATTAATGATATTTAAGTTTGGGTGTGGGGCCTACCCATTATATGCGTGTACACACATATATATTATTCTTTATATCTTATAATAATAAACACATTATAACCTAGTGGTAACTATGCTACACATTAAACTCTTGAACTCAAGAGTTCAAGTTACACTAATTACATGAATTTGTAGAATTATAAATATGGATTGTTTAGGCTTAGGCTAGACCCACTGTTTGATGATAATAGGTTACCCTAGACAGTTCTACTATGCACACCTCCGATTCAGCTCTAAAGAATTGAGTGTGAAGTTGCCTCTCCATTTCCTGCCAAGTAAATACTAAGTTCCTAGGTAGAGTGGCATACCAAGTAAAGTTGTTCATGTCAAAGAATTGAGAAACAGTCTTAGCTTAAAATTAGAAAAGTTATCATAATTCACTAATTCCCCACGCTAGATGGTGAATCTTGCAATATGTTCTAATGAGGACTGGTCATCCTCTTCGTAGAATATGGAGAAATCTGGAATTATGTATCCTCTAGGATATTGGTTTTCTCTGTCAACTACATCAGAATACAGCTTGTGAAATTTCAAACGGCTGATTTGCCTAAGCCCTGGTCCATGGAGCTCCTGCACCACGTCATTTATTATTTTCGCATCCATGTGTTCAGGAGCATGCACTAGAGAAGGATTTCCTCGGTGAAACAGTGGAGGATTGCCCCTAGGCCCATTCTTGCATGTACTTCTTTGTCATAATTTACAGGATAATTATTTTGATTCGTGGCTCCGAAGAACTGTTGAGGAGCCATATGAGCCATAGGTCTGCCATTGCCAAAATGGCGGCCATTGGTGGCAGGAATCCTGCTGAAACCTCCCGCCTAAAATCCTCCAACTTCTTCTCTCATGTGAGGAGGTTGGTATCTGTTTTCCATTGTAGTAGAATGAGGGTTTTGTTGGACAGTTATGACCCATAGCATCACTATTTGTACAGATTATGGTGTTGTTGTAAAAATTAATTATGTGACAAAGGAAATTGCTCTTTTATCATTTGTGATTAGATCACCAAGATGTATAAATGATGAAAGGTCCATATGATTAGTTCCTGGATTGAGATGATATGAGACAGTATCAATCCACGAAGGTTTAATCATTAAATATCCCTAGTCGTAGTATTATCGAGATTGGACATCGATAATGTGGAATATACTAGTATTACACTTGTGCGCGTTGTGAGGGCATAACGACATAGTTCTCATATATTTGGGTATATGATACTCATGCAAGTGTTGTAGGAGGTTGTGTTTTACCGATGGTACGGAAAACAGCTTCGCTCTCGATAGACCCCTCGGAATTCCATTGGTAGTATTACTATGTGTCTATGGAAGTCCGAATCAGGGTAGGTGTATTTGGTCTTAACCTGAGACTTGCACCGCTAATACTTGCGACAATCAATGTACTTTGGTTTTGGTCGTCCAGGGCTTTAACATGTTCTGTGTACGCCTCTTCTGGGTATGTTGAGAATCGGTATGATGTAGAGATGGAAGTATCACTCCAGTAATAGTGGAGATGATGATCACGTAGGATACGGAACTCGTTCTCTTATATGCTGCAGCTATCGGGATATTATGACTAGGTCATGTTTATCCGATTATAGAAACTAGTTACCAGAGATCCGATATGTGCTTCGTACGGGGTAGACACATTTCCAGCCCCAAGCCTTGCACTTGACATCCAATACTGGATCGAAATACGCAATACTACTTATACTACGCCTGATATAGATCACATATTCCTGTAAGGATATTTCTGGAGAATTGGGTAGGCATGGCGCTTTGCTAGAAGCCAACCTTGTCTTGTAATTGGTAAAAACGTAGTACTATGTACTTACGTGTTCGGATAGTCTGACGACCGGATTTATTGCCAACATATCCGGGGATCTCATAGGTCGCTTCCCGAAGATTCACCAATGACGTATGACTCGCACTTTATTAATATGGATTAATTAGATGAGAGAGAAAATTAATCTGAGATTAATTACAAAGATATTTTATCCGGGATAAAATATCATTTAAGAGAGAGAACGATTAATTTGGAATTAATAGATAAAATAATATATTCGATATATTATACGAAATTGGATTTCGACGCGGAATTAAAATTAGATTTTAATTCGGACGAACGAGTTAATTTAGAATTAATTCGTTAGCGACGTGAATAGTAATTTTGCTAGGCAAAGTTATTTAATTAAATTAGATTTAATTTTGTCGCAACGGAAAATTAGTTAATTTGGAATTAGCGAACCTGAGCCCGGGAGTGTTTACGAGCGAACTCGCATTTCGAATTCAAGTGCGGCCCGCAAGTCACATCAAGCGTCAAATCACTAGTCGCATCAAGCATCAAATCACTTGTCACTTTGAGTGATGTGATGTCTAGTCTTGTGTGATGTGAATAGTTGATGGGAGTTGTTGGAAAATCTTTTGAAAGCTTGAAAGACATTTACCATTTGTTTAATATTTGGTATTTGACTTTTTGGTTGTGTATTAGATATACAAAAACAAAACAATTCATTATCTCTCTCATTCAATGAAATTCGGCCAAGGTGGCCTTCTTTCTCTCTTCATCTATTCGGCCTAGGGCCAATTTCTTCTTCAATTTTTTGGCAGAAAGCCGAGAACAAAGAGAAGTAAGATGATGATTTTGTTGCAAAATCAAGAGTGCTAGCACACACATTAGAGTTCATCCTAAGGTGATAGGGAAACCTACTTGTGAGCTTGGAATCACCATTTGAGAAGCTTGGAGCTTGGAGCACCAATGGAGGACATGACCGAAAATTTGGAGGCCAAATTACTGCACTGCCGTGAGCTTCCAAGGAGGGCAGAAAAAGTTTTGTTCTTCGACACATTGCCTCAACCGATCGATGCAAATATTCCGCAACTTCTTCGTGTATTCGCACTTGTGTTTCATTGCTTTATTCGATCCCCGGGACCGTAGAATCCCAACAATGGTATCAGAGCAAGTTAAAGCATGAAACTTGAACTTAGGGTTAAAATTGGGTAAATTGAATTTGAGCATGATTTGATAAAATTATTTGATTGAGTATGTTTAAATGATGTTTAATTGAAGTTTGATTGGATCAATTTCATAAAAATATTGATTGGATCAATTTTTGCCCAAATTATGGCTTGGCCGAGAGTTATATAGTGCCCTAAGTCTTGGTATTTTTTGTTTCGTTGGTCATTGGATGACTTGAAACGATTGGGTAATGTTGATTTGTAATTCAATTGGATTGAAACCGAATTGGACATTAAAATCCCCAAAATGCCGAGAGCTTATTAGCATGAAATGGGTTTGATTTTTGATTCAATTGTGTTGGACACTAATCGATGTTAATGAGCATAATTAATTAGGCTAATTGATGTTTTGGAAATGTTAATTTGGTAATTAATTATGGCAATACACATTGGTTAATTAAGTTATAAAATTTAGAATTTGGTAATTTAATTAAATGGGCCTATTTTGAAATTGGGCTTAATGTTGTAGTTTAATTTAATTCAAGAATTCGTACTTTGAGTACTTATTCGAAAAATGAGTTGGACTCGCGCAAAATCAAATCGTTGTTTGAACATTGGATTGTCACTAATTATCAGATTAATTAATTGGATTAGATTGATTGATAACATGCTTGTGTGAATACATGGTTGCGATGCATGAATAATGTATATCGGATGGATATTAGAGGGGTGGGGCAATTTTGGAAATTGTTGTAATAAATTTAGAATTTATTAATTGGACCTGCGTGTCCAGCCTATTACTTCCTTACTCTTTGTATTTCTCTTCTCACCTATTCCCCTCAATGTAAATGAAGTTTCTTTAGAAGTGTTATGTAATAGGTAGAAGTAATACTTGTGCTAGCGGGAGAGAGGAAATGGATAGATTTGTTCTAGGAACAATGTGTTTAAGTATACATCCGCATATCATTATTATTTTATTTATATGCGCCTTATTATGTGTTTAGAATGCATGTTTAAGGGTGTATGATGATGAGACATTAACAAAGATAATAAATTGGTTGCCAATTTGCACGCGAAAAACCCTCGCAAAATATTAAGCGTTTTTCCTTCCATTGAGTGATTCTTACTCAATATCCAAGACTAGCATTGGTTTGTTGGCCAAAGTTAAGACCTTTGTCCGTCGATGATGTGTTTGAATCATGAAAGCTTTGTTCCATATTGGTGTCTTGTCCAAGTTGTGATTTGTTGGCCAAAGTCAAGATCACTTCTTGTCCATCGACATTGATTACGAAGCTTTCCAAGGTCAATGGGTTCCGCTTAACTGGGATCACTAAGTTTGTTGTGCCAAAGCCAATGCTTAGTTGATTCAGAGGAAAAAGGTTAGGCAATATATTGGATATATTGGCATATATAGGATATATGTTTCGGACTTGGATGTCCACCTACTGGATCTAGGAATTGGATGGGATCCAATTGATCTTAGAGATCTACCTAGTTAATTATCATACAATTTGTTGGCCAAAGTCAAGATTGTGTGTTATTTAACGGGATCCTAGCCCACTAGGAAACAAGGTTTCCCGAGTACTCCACAGAGGGTTAGAGGCTCGCCGAAAAATAGTGGGGGGCAAGTATTAAATTTGCAATATTCGTTTAGTAACTTTCCATACGCGCTCATATCAAATTATTCGTCAATAAATTAATATATTAGTTGGACTAATATTTAAATAGTTGTTTTAATTAAACAGTTGGACTGTATTCAAACAATTTCAATTAATAGTTGATTTTATAATTGGATTATAGTAATCAATATAATTGAATTCATACCTATTAAATTATAGTTGATTATATAGTTGGACTATAGTAATCATTATAATTAATAGTACCTAAATCGTTGATTAAATAGTTGGACTATTAGAATCAAGATAATTGAAAGATTAGTGTTTAAAACATAATCCTGGGTGAAAAATATTTTAAACGACTTTAATTTTCAAATTGTGAATAAAATTTCAGGATGGTCCTGGAAACTAATAAGTTACTTTATTTGATAAAATAACATATTAGGCCTTAGCCCGGAGTTAAGCAAATAATAGAGCATGATATTTGGAATATTCATGTGATGATAACTTTAGTTCTTAATCCATAATGCTTGCCAAATAGACTCCTTAATTTCTTAATCAGAACTAAGGATTATATCCTTAAAGTATGATAATGAAATTGAAGGATCTTCATAGATCTATTTTTTGATCTTTGAAGTACTAAATTGCAATAGTAAACTCTTGGAGAGTTAATGGCTATTCTCAAGGAGATAAAGCCAAAAGTTTGCAATAAGGCAAGAAGCGCAAGGCGCATCTTATTTCGACATTCCGGATGGCCAAGGCTTGGCCAAAGGCTTTTGGGGTACCGAAAAGGGCAAAGGCAAAATCATTATAATCTTCTGGGAAGAAAAATGACATATCCCAAAATGTCTGCCTAAATTGTGGTAAACGGGATCGCGGAAGCGTGATTGCCGTTTGGACAAGGCAGACATGAAGGAATTGAAGACGGGCAAGGCTCTGACTTCAAATATATTTGTCATAAAATATGTTCACTGCTAGTATTAAAATTGGATTTTAGATACTGGATGTGGTACATAAATATGTACTGGTGTGTAGAATCCGCTGAAAAGCAGGATACTGACTTCGGTTGAGATTAATCTACGAATTGGAAACGGGACGAAAGTTGCTGTTTTAACCGTAGATACCTAAGTTTAGGAACTACCCTTCGGGTGTGTACTTAAATTAGGAAACTGTTAAAATGTAACTAGTTTGACTAGATACATTATCTCTATATCAGGGTTTAACCCGTTGCAGGTATACATTTATATTCTAGAACACTAAAGTGTTTTATTTTATAAAGATGATATTGAGATAAACACATTAGATGTGAATAACTGTATTTATATTTTGAATATAAATAAATCTCAAACATATGACATGATAAACAAATAGCTCAAACTGATTTGATCAGATGAGACTTATTTGTGGCATTGTTGTATGAGACACAATTAACAATGTGGAATTAAAATGGGTATTTTTAGAAGACATAATTTTTATTTTTGTTTTTTTAATATATTTAATGAACATATTTTGCAAGTAGTTTTATAAGAATTTTTTAAGAGGCCACTGGCCCCACTCGCAATATGCAAAGCTGAATTTTTATTTATTTTTTTTATTTTTTATTTTTTTTTGCCTTCTTTTTTAACAACTTGGGCTGCGATCAGCAAATAATATTAATTTAGAAATCAGAATCTACCATTTACAACGTGTGGCTGCCATCTGCAAAGATCGAAGGCTGCTACGGTGCTACCGGTGGAAAAAAAAATAGCTCAAAATTATAAAATTGAATCGAATCGGAAAAAATCGAACCGAAGTGATAATTTTTTTATTTTTTAAAAATAATTATTCGATATTTTAATTAAAATATCAAACCGAATTGAATTAGAATAATTTTTTAACTAAAAAAATCGAACCGAACCAAATTAATTGAATAATTTAATTTTGTAAAATCTAATCGTATTATGTTGTTATTTTATAATTATATTTATCACATTATTTAATTTATTTAGTATTTAGTGATAATTAATTTCATGAAATATTTATAATATTTTGCTTTGGTTATTATTCTTTTTATTTTCCTACATTTTAAATAATTTAAATGATTATTATATCTCATGAAATTCTTTAATTAGTGTAGTTATGATTATTAGAAGAGTTACAGTACAAAAAATTTAAGAAAATATTGAATTCATGGAATATTATTAATTTTTTAATTTTTTATTGTTATTATTTAGAAATTGGAAAAACTGAATTGTCCGAACCAAACCGGTTATTAAAAATAATTATAAAAAAAATTAATAAAAAAACTATACAATTACTTTTTTTTTTTAAAAACCGAATAATTTTAATTATAATTTTTTTTTATAATCATACCGAATCAAACCGAACAGTACCCACCCCCAAGCAATCTTAAAATTCTAGATGATAAACAGAGGCAAAACTATATTTTATCAGCTCTATTAATACATCACATTAATTTTTTCAATATATTTAAAAAAAATTATTATACTTTATATTTATCAAAATTCTTAAAATTAAAAATATATAATAAAAAATTAAGATATAAATGAGACATTTGAAATATATACAATGGAAAAACTTATTGTGTGATATAATTATTTTTTAAGGGAAAATAATAATTAGACTTTCAAAGTTTAATAAAATGGTCATAAAAATTGATTCTTTTTAAAAGTGATCACACAAATCTCTTTTGGGACACACATACCTTCTTTTTTTTTTTTACAAATATTAGGGGTTTATACATCTCAAAAAGAGATCTGTATGATCATTTCTGAAAATAAGAGATCTTTGTGTAAATGGAGCAAACCTAATTGGTGGTCTTGATGTCCATTTTTACTTTTTTTTTTTAAATGATCATTATAATTATTGAAATTTATTGAGAAATTAAATAATTGGTCGACATGAAACCGAAAATCTATTCCTTCTAATTTTTTGTTTTTTCAAAAAATATATACTCATATATTTATATTTTTATGGATAATGATATTTTCAGCATGTGGACCATAACTACTCATTCTTGGTAACCATGCCACAAAGCAAATCTTATTGCCTAATGTCTTATTTTGACTTTCTGATGTTGCCAAGTGCTAAACGGTCTGTCTTAGGTTCATTGGCTGATAATTTTGTATACCTAATTATTCAAAGAAAGGTAAAGAAAAAAATTTCATATTGAAAAGATTTGCAGATTAGAAAAGTCTCACCACAGCAAAAGTCAACACCAATTAATGACTTAAGAACCGGATTAGTGATTGAATCGATAATTTAAAAGATTCAATGAGTTATTGGCTCGATCGTTAAATCATTTCGAAAAAATAGATAGAATCAGTTGACATTATAAATAATTTTATCTAAATAGAAATTATAAAAAAATATTTAATTTTAATTTTTGAGTTTAAAAATTAAAAAAATTACACCGTTCCTATTTGGTTCGCCGATTTTAGCCTTTTTTTTTAAAGTCGATTTTTTATATTTGACCTGACCGAACTTAGAAACCGGCCTGTTGATCGGATTTTAAAACAATGCCACCCGTCATAAAAGTGTATATATAGACCTCTAATGGAGGATAAAAGATTAATAGTAACAACTTTTATTTCTACATTCACTTCACGACCATGTCAAGTTTCCATCAATTATTGGAACCCTTGTCCTTGTTCACAATTTCAGCTACCATCTTCTTCACATTTCTCTTGCTCAAATGGATATTCAAATCCAGCAACAAACACTTGCCCCCATCTCCACCAAAGCTCCCAATCATAGGAAACCTTCACCAAATTGGCACGTACCCTCATCGCTCACTTCATGATTTAGCTCAAAAACATGGCCCCCTCATGTTGCTTCACTTCGGACAAGTTCCAGTGCTTGTTGTCTCTTCTGCAGATGCTGCTCGTGAGATCTTGAGAACCCATGATATGATCTTTGCAAGCCGTCCAAGATCAACCCCATTGGCCAAAATCTTCTATGATTGTAAAGATGTTGCCATGGCACCTTATGGAGAGTATTGGAGACAAATTAAAAGCATATGTGTGCTACATCTTTTGAATAACAAAAGGATTCGTTCATTTCATAATGTTAGAGCAGAAGAGGTGGCACTTGTGATTGAAAAAATCAAACATCTTGCTGCTTCATCTAACTCTTTGCCAATAAATTTAAGTGACATATTGTGTTCACTAACAAATGATGTGGTTTGTAGAATAGCTTTGGGAAGAAAGTATAGTGGAGTGGAAGGTGGGAGTAAATTTAAAAAGCTTTTTGGGGAGGCAGGTGAGTTGATGGGTACTTTCCATGTGGGAGATTACATTCCATGGCTTGGTTGGGTGTGTAATTTCAATGGATTGAATGCCAAATTGGACAAAACAGCTAAGGCGATTGATGATATTCTTGAGGGTGTAGTTCAAGAACATGAGAGTAGGATGAGTGGTCATGTTGAAGATCACAAGGACTTTGTAGACGTCTTGCTTTGGGTTCAGAAAGAAAATGTCTTTGGCTTTCCCATCGATAGAGTTACAATTAAGGCTATCATCTGGGTATGTTTTCCTCCTCTCTCTGAAACAAATCAGTGCATTTTGTTTTGTTGTCATCTCCAAAGTTAAATATCTCTTTATTATTTATAATATAACACATAAGACAGCAGGATTTTTAGCACTTTTGGTCACAAGCTCCCACTTTAATAGTGAGGTCAAGTATAGCAACGGATCGAGCCCGGCCCAGAAGATGTCGGATCGGGCCGGAATTTTTATAAAATAATTTTTTATATTTTAAAAAAAATAATTATTTTTTGAATTTTTATATATATATATCATAAATTTACTTTAGTTGAAGGACAACTTTGGTCTTCAAGTCCTCATACCATTTTTACATTTTAAAGCCCTTGGTCGTTAGATATTTTTAAAAATAAAAAATTGGGGCGGTAGACGGGTCGCCTAGTCCTATAACTAGGATCGGCTCTACTCTAGGCATCCGCTTTGCGATTGTAGCCACCCGTATTTAAATAAGAATAAATGGGTAAGAATTAATTTAGTAAGTGTTTATTCGTTTCTTTCTTGTAGAATATGTTTGGAGCTGGTACGGACACGACATTCACAGTCTTAGAATGGACAATGACAGAGCTCTTAAGGCACCCGAAGATAATGAAGAAAGTACAGAATGAGGTCAGAAAAATTGTTGGTGATAAATCGGACATAACAGATGAAGATTTGGATCAAATGCATTACTTGAAAGCAGTGTTCAAAGAGACTCTCCGTTTTCATCCCCCAGTTCCATTACTACTTCCGAGACAATCTACTCAGGATGCTAAAATCAACGGCTATGATATTGCAGCCGGAACACAAGTGTATATTAACTATGGGACAATTGCGAAAGACCCTGAGTCATGGGATCAAGCTGATGAGTTTCTTCCGGAGAGGTTCTTAAAATCTTCTGTAAATTTTCTCGGACAAGATCTTCAGCTCATTCCATTTGGATCTGGCAGAAGGGGTTGCCCTGGAATTGAATTTGCAATGAGAGTGAATGAGCTAGCATTAGCAAGTCTTATGAACAAGTTTGATTGGTCACTGCCTAATGGAGACGTGGACATGGCTGAATCAACTGGAACCACTGCACATAAAAAATCTCCTTTGTTTGCTTTTGCAACTCCATATTCCTGCTAGTGCAATATACCTATAGCTTTTCAAATATGTTATCTATGCCTAAGCCCAATTACGAAATCATAATTTCTCATATTTTCCTTAATAATAATAAAATATTTATCCTACCAATATCTATATTCTACTATCCAAAAAATAAAATCTTGTCTGTGTTACTCGATGAATAATTGTAAACTTGGGCTTAGGGTTAGAGATTGATATTGTCATGTTTTTAAAATTTTCTTATTTTGTTAAAGAAAAAATAAATAAGTAAATAAATAAAATGTCTCCATGAGTCAAATCTTTGATTGTGGGAAGAGAATGCTTGATTGACAACTTGTTAATGGTGCTCATATTAGCTCTAGAACAATTCTAATTTGAGCAACTAATAACCCATATGACATTGAATTTTCTTTTGTTCTGATAATTATTTTTATTCTTAATTGTTACAATATAAATTTACGGATTCGTGAGGAAATTGTCATCCTTATACCAAGAAATATTAGGCATCCGATGTGACATTTCCACATGCACTCAAGCAGGACATTCAAACCTCCAACTTCCGAAAAATATTGATACCAATCATAAAAACACTAGCAGTCACACATTTTATACTATAAGCATTCATACATCTTATTCAAAAACACCTACATAAGCATTCACACATAATTAAGAGAATTATGTTAAGCGAGTAACAATGACGGTTTATAAAAATAACCTATGTTATTTCTCCAAATATTTAATGACGGTTATTACAACGAAATATTAGTGACGGTTTTTTTTTAAAACCGTCATTAAATATTAAAAAATATGATGATTGCTTATAAGAACCGTCCTTATTTTATTTAAAATGATGATGATTTTTTAACCGTCTTTAAATGTTATGGCTTTTAACGACGCCGTTTAAAATGATGGTTGGAAAACAATCATCTTTTTCATTTCACAATCGTCATTAAAAATATATTGTCTAATAGTATAAATTTTACGACATCAGCCAACCACGACAGTTTCCAGGACTATCCTTGTCCAAGACTAAGAATTAGTAGAACTTGCACATGGACTTGAGATTTGAGGCTGAGTTATTAACATAAGTTCATTTTATCATATATGACGACAGAGACCCGACATATTTGAGGCCACTATGGTCCCATATTACTAGTGGCATCGCACAAGTTCTTTGCCTGTTGTCTCTTCATCATCAAAAACATGGCCCCCTCATGTTGCTTCACTTCGGACAAGTTCCAGTGCCTGTTGTCTCTTCTGCAGATGCTGCTCGTGAGATCTTGAGAACCCATGATATGATCTTTGCAAGCCGTCCAAGATCAACCCCATTGGCCAAAATCTTCTATGATTGTAAAGATGTTGCCATGGCACCTTATGGAGAGTATTGGAGACAAATTAAAAGCATATGTGTGCTATACATCTTTTGAATAACAAAAGGATTCGTTCATTTCATAATGTTAGAGCAGAAGAGGTGGCACTTGTGATTGAAAAAATCAAACATCTTGCTGCTTCATCTAACTCTTTGCCAATAAATTTAAGTGACATATTGTGTTCACTAACAAATGATGTGGTGTGTAGAATAGCTTTGGGAAGAAAGTATAGTGGAGTGGAAGGTGGGAGTAATTTAAAAAGCTTTTTGGGGGGCTGGTGAGTTGATGGGTACTTTCCATGTGGGAGATTACATTCCATGGCTCGGTTGGGTGTGTAATTTCAATGGATTGAATGCCATGGACAAAACAGCTAAGGCGATTGATGATATTCTTGATGGTGTATGATGAGCGATCAATATGTATATATTTTTTGTCCTTTTAGTTCGATATTTTGTGAGTTATCTCGAGTTTTATGAACATTTTGATGTATTTTGGATTTGTTTTGCAGGTAAAAATAATATCGAGACTCAATGGAATCAACGAGGGTTGAAAGCGGAAAAATAAGGAGCAAATTATGGTAAATTCGGAGTTAAAACGCGAAGAAAGCGAAGACAGTAAGCTTAATGTGTGGCGCGTCGCAACGCCGGCCACAGCGAGTTACGACGCATCGAAGATTGTCACAAAAGATTCGCGACGTGATCCAACGAGTGTCACGACATGGGTGCGTATCCAGACTTGTCCCATACTCGATTTTATGCAGGAAACACCCCTCGGACCTCCTATGATAACAACAACTCGTCCTAAAACCTAAGGGGAGTTTCAGAATCAAAATTTACAGCCTCTAAAAGAAATTTTTGAGGGAGAAGACATAATACATCAAGGGAGTATAACACAGAAACTCAACAGCAATGAGCGAAGGACTAGCGATCTCGATAGAGTTTCTTCTTTCCTTTACTTCCTTAATGTTTTGTGTATCTTTGATTATTTATTTGGAGTTTCTAAGCATGTGTAGGAACTAAAACTATAATCTGGGGTTGTGATGAAACCCAATATTTATGAACTTATAAATTGATTTTCTTATATTTCGTGTGATGTTTTGGTTTATTTATTGAATCTTATTCGGAAGTGAACTCTCCTTGCCCATACATAAGCCCAGTTACGAAATCATAATTTCTCATATGTTCCTTTATAATCATAAAAAAATTATCCAAACAATATCTATATTCTACCATCCATAAAATAAAATCTTATCTCCGTGTTAGTCATGAATAATTGTAAATTTGGGCTTAGGGTTAGAGATTGATATTGTCATGTTTTTAAAATTTTCTTATTTTGTTAAAGAAAAAATAAATAAAATAAATAAATAAAATGTTTGCATGAGTCAAATCTTTGATTGCAGAATGCTTGATTGACAACTTGATTATTTTCAATGGTGCCCATATTAGCTTTAGAACAATTCTAATTTAAGGAACTAATAACCCATATTTGTTTCTTGTTGAATGACATTGAATTTTCTTTTGTTCTGATAATTGTTTTTATTTTTAATTGTTACAATATATAATGTAACTACATACATCTATATAATAAAGGAGAATGGTGTTGGAGGAAAGAGAGTGTATCCAACGGCTCTCTTTATGTGGCTTAATTGACGGCTCATATCATTTCATTGGTAATTTGAGGAAAGAGAGTAAATTTATTGATGGAAATGGTCAAAAATTTTCAAATTTTCAAATTAAAAAATAGAAAGTTAAAATAAAATCATTTAATTAAAAAATAAAATTATTTAATTCTGTAACACCGTGCCATAGGCATGGGCAAATACTGTAACAGCGTGCCGTAGGCACGGCCAAATACTCTAACACCGTGTCGTAGGCACGGACATCATTTAATTAAAAAATAAAATCATTTAATTCTGTAACACCGTGCCTACGGCACGAGCAAATACTGTAACACCGTGCCGTAGGCACGAGCAAAAACTAGTATATTTATATAGCACAGTCTAGAGATCTGCAGAGTATAAATTACTAAACCAGTTTAAATATTATCATATTCTACCTATATGAGACGGATAATTACAAGTTTGCGGATTCGTGGAAAAATTATCAATCACTATATCAAGAAAATTAGGCATCCGATGTGACATTTCCACATGCACTCAAGCAGGACATTCAAACCTCCAACTTCCGAAAAGAGTTTATACCAACCATTAAAACACTAGCATTCACACATCTTATACTATAAGAATGCAGCTAGATTAACTGATTAGATTGAGATAGTGCCACGTGTCTATAATAAATGGTGGTATTGAACTGTAAAATTCAAAAACACCTACAATTAAGAGAATTTTGGACTAGGGACGGCCTTAAATTTTTAAGGATTCTAAATGAATTTTTAAAATGTATAGCCTCTCTAATAATAGAGTAATTTTTTTTGCTTCATTCTTGAACTGTTTCTGGTCAACGTTTATAATCTTGGTCAGTAAGTAAACTCGGGAGATCGGTACATGTTGTATATCAGAATATTGGATTCCGGTGGTTTATCTCAGTGAGCCACGAGCCTATGGAGACTCGTATAGACATGTAAGTGTTCATAGCAGATGAGCACTGAACGACTAGCGGAAGATTCCTAATAAATGATATGTTTGCATCAATAAGAATCATCTCGAGTTGAAGAGCATAGTGGTATTTTGAATTGAGATAACACGGTAGATTTATGAGTTCGATGGCAGTCACGTCTTCGACCTTTTTAGGTTAGACCTCCGCCTATTCATTGAGTGTGGACAAATGCTCATGATATCCGGTGATGTATCCAGAGAGGATTTGTCAGTCCTGTGTACAAGATTTAGGTGTCCACTTCATGATATTGTGATTTATCAAATTCATAGCCATGGTACACTCGGAAGTGAGTTTTGAGTGTTATTGAGAAATCGCGGATTTATACGACGACGAGATTATATCTTTTGAGATTTGACGATTATATATATGTCTCTGGTATTTATCTAGATACCTATGATGGAAGGATTATACGTATGTGAAAATATCAACTTGTATGGTTCGCGAGAATATATGTGGTCATCATAATTTATGAGTGGGTAAATTATGGACACAAAATTGGATTCCGTGATAGATATACCTGAACTTAGAGAGTCACATTATCAAAAATACTCGTAGAGCACTAGGGCGACTTATAACGAATAATATTGATTATTCGGAAATCGTATAACGGTTAAATGAAAATTACACATGCGGGGACATTCTGTAATTTCCTAAATTAATATGTATACGTATTAGATACATAATTTGATTGGATACACATTAATTGATTATCAAATGAATTTGGAACACATGTAATCCAATGGTGTATTTTATCATTTATTGTAAATGTAGAAATATATTATATATTTAATTGAATTAATTAATTGATTAATATGTTAATTAATTAATTTATTGATTGAATATATTTTTAATATATAAGTGTATGTCTTTTATGTATAACACATGTGTTATATATCTTAATGGTGACATGTGGCTTTATTTTGGTTTGAGTGGGATTAGATTTTTTTTTTTGAAATTGTTTTGAAAATAAAAAATTATTTCTCTCCCATTAAGGCCATTTTTCGGCCACTACCAAAATAAAAGAGAAAAATGTTCATTTTCTTCTCTAACATAACAAGATGACCAAATAGAAAACACTAAGAAAGAGAAAAATTGGTGAGACCAAAAATCCAAATTTTAGCTTAAAGATTTTGGAAATTTAAGGTAAGTTTTTTAATCTTTAACTAGAACATTAGATGTATATTTGATTTTCTCTTCTCTTGAATATGAGTTTTGCTTGTTGAGAAGAAAAATTATGTGTGATGAATCTTTAAACTTAATAATTGTTATTATAGTTTAATTTTTTCAAGGAATTATAAATTGTCATTCTAGAGATTTTATGTCACTTTATGGAATCCTAGAACATTAATATTCATGGTTGTGGTGAGACAATTAGAATGTTGAAAAGATTAATTTAAAGATAGATTGAAAGTCATGTTTGGTATAATTTGATTAATTGAATTTTTAGGATTTATGCCTCATACTAAAATTGGGGCTTTTCATTTTATGGATCAAATTGAGTATATTATAAGTATACTAATCATTTTGGTAGTGTTTTGAAAACACTTAAATGTGTAATTGGCACTTTTGGACTAAAATGAGCAAAATGTAAAAGTTTGCATATTTTTGACATTTTCGGCAAAAATTGTATTTTCGACATTTCTAAATTTGATTTGGAATTCAATATTAAAATAAATAGTTTATTTTAATAGTCTAAAGAAAAAATTTTGAAATTCGAAAAATCTGATTTTTTTCACGTTCCGCTGCGATACCCGGTAAAACGTAAATACGCTAACAAAATATTATGATGGTTATTATATATAACCGTCATGGTTTACGAAATATTAGTGACGATTTTCTTTTTAAAACCATCATTAAATATTAAAATATATGACAATTGTTAATAAGAATCATCATTATTTTATTTAAAACGATGACAATTTTTTAACCGTCATTAAATATTATGAGTTTTAATAACACCGTTTAAGATGATGGTTAGAAAACCGTCATTAAAAACATGTTTTGTAGTAGTGTAAATTTTACGACATCAACCAACTGACTGTGTGGATTGTTTTGAAAACTATCCTTGTCCAAGACTAAGAACTAGCTAGTAGAACTTGCACATGATCATTCATTGAAAGACTAAGATTTGATGCTGAGTTTTTAACATACGTTCATTTTATTAAATATGACAACAGAGATCCGACATATTTGAGGCCCCTATGGTCCCATATTGCCAGTGGCATCGCACAATAATTGAATTAAGGGGATCATCTACTTATTGAAGCATTTATAGCTGTTTGTAGCTCAGTTGAATTTTCCAAATCTGTAATCGTGATACATTTATCATCTTAAAATCTATGTTGCAAAGTTTATTTAATAATACTTAAAATCGTATTAAAATTATTTTCTCAAAATTAAAATTATTTGAATTTTTTTTAATAATAGATTCATAAACGCTAATTATATAACTCTCCAAAATTGATACTAATTAATATGAGAAATTATAAGACTGCTTTTCTTCCAAGTAGTCCGCTAGGATTATATATGCAGCGCTTGAATTCTGCTACAAGTCATCACCATTTAATATATAAATTCCATGAATAGGTCAATAATCTTTGGATCACATCGCATAGAATCTAATAAATTAACAAACTAACTATACGATAATTAATAATTCAAATCGAACAGTATGAATTTTTTATTAAAAACAAAAATGATTTGAACCGACCATTATCCTTTCAAATTTATCTTCTTCTTTTTTTCCAATTAATTCAAAATTATCAAATCATTTAACCAAGTAAATTGTACATTTTAAAATATATATAAATTTTTGTTTTTGGTTCGATTTTTAGTTGAATTGGACCGATCCGAAACCAAACTGAAATAGGTTAGTTTTTGAATAACCAACATAAAATCTGAACTGAAATAGAAAATAATCAAACCTAATAAATCAGTTCAGTTCAGTTCAATTCACTGATTTTATGTCCATTTAAGTGTAACGATAAATATAGTACAATTATAATACACATGTCTATTTAAAGTATAAATTTTTTTTATTATATAACGGTAATAACACGTCATGTAACAACCTAATAATATCATATCACGCATGTTAAAATAGTAAAAAAAAAAAAACAAAATTAATGGTAGTAATATTTAATAAAACTCTACCTAATTAGTTGGTGATATTATGTTATTCATATAACGGTACACCATGTAACAAAAAATTACTCTTAGAGGAGATATTTACTTGTAGCTATCTAGGTTTTATTCACCACCGTTACCTAAAATCTCCAGCTCCATGTGGCTTGACTTTAATACAACCAACTAGTTTTTGTAGCTTAATTTGTTCCATTTTAATTAGAAAGTATAACAGTTATTATAAGACCACCCATATCTCATCAAGAAAAGCTAAAAGCAATGGCTTCACTTTCCAAGTTTTCATATCATAGACTGAGATTTGAAGGAGATTTTGGTGAAGAAGTAGAAGAAGAAAGTGTTTTCAGAAAGATAAGGAAGTGGCCGAGGTTTGGGAAGTTTACAGTAATTAGGAGGCGACCGAAGCTTCGGATTCCAGGCTTGAGAAGGTTCTTATTGAAGAAAAGAGTAAGGTTTTTCTCCAAAGTTAAAGTTTCATTGAAAATGGCCATGAAAAGATTGAAGAATGGTCAGGTTCATTTAAATGATCTTTTTGGTGGAAATTATCTGCTTATGCAACTGCAAGTCAATCCTAGTATTTCTCTTAGATGTGGAGAAAGAACTTGCATGCCTTCTAGGTACTATCCTGGAAAATTGCTTAAAGCTTCTTCATTGAGTTAAATTTGGAATATATAGATTCATTTTTATAATCTTCAAGTTTGCGGTTAAGAATTAATATGTAAAAGTTATAATCAAATAACTATCAATCACCAAATCCTTAAAAGGGTCCTGTATATGACTCATTAAGAACCAGTGCATGAATGGATTGTTGGGAAAATAAGTTGGTTCCTGGAGTTGAGAGTTGTAATTGAATATGTATGATTGTACATGCATTTTGTTTTTGTGTATTAAATACAATTTTAAAATTAATTCAAATTAAAAAAATGCCAAAAGAGTAAACAAGGAAAACTATATATTTGGTTTCACAATATATACTAAATTTTCTCTCTTTTCTCTCCAATAAAACAAAATATTTTGAAATACCTTCTCATTATATAACATTTTGTGGGCCATATGATGTGTTCGTGCAATGCGCTAGGTAGTTCTTTGGCAGTGAGAACATTTCTGTATCGGGGAAAAATGATTCAAATGTTGTTTTGTACTAACGATATGTTAGAACAATTTGCATAAATAAAAAAGTATTATCGTTAATCAGGAATATAAAATTGAAGTTGGCTTGAGTCGCTGATTAGGTCGTTCTCTTTAAGAAATTTCGCGGTTCTGCCCAAAATTTGTGCTAGCAGTATATTAGCCCCGCCGTCCCCAGGATAAAACAAGCCCAGAAAACTTTGTCTCAATCGGTTTTGCACAAAATCGATTGATATACTTACACCAAAATATTTATTTGCTCGGTATCTTATCTTTAGCGGGTGCTTATGTTAACAGCCAATATGTAAATAATTAATATACAAATTGAAACAACCACCTTTTTTTTTTTTTTTTTTTTTTTTTTTTTTTTTTTCTCTCTCTCTCTCTCTCTCTCTCTCTCTCTCTCTCTCTCTCTCTCTCTCTCCTCTCTCTCTCTCTCTCATTAGCATTCATTGTTGTAATTCTCTAAATATATATAAAGTTTGGATGGAGGAGGGACATGTCCTTTGAGTAGGGACATGTCCTCTAAAATTTGGAAGAACATGCCTTCTCCAAATGGTGCATGGAATGGGTATAACCCTTAGGATGGTCAAAGGGTGCCCTCAAAGGCACCCTTCCATGCCTTTATAAAGAAGTCCTCTAGTTCATTCAAAAAAAAATCCAAAATCGAGTGAAGCCATCCGAATTTTAGAGTCTCATTTTGTTGTTTGAGTCAGAGAGAGAATCTCGCCATTTCCAAGTTCAAGATCTTCTTAAGGAGTGCCCCTTGAAGAAGAGGAATCCAAGTTATCCTGGGAGAACATTAGCCACAGAACCCGTAGAGCACCGAGACGGGGCTAATAAGTTCTTAAGGACAGAGATTCATCTCGACTTGGACGTCATTTATAAGGTTTTTCTGGTTCTCAAAATTTTATGGTTTATGTTATTTTTGGCATGTTAAGTTAGATTTGTTTCTGGAAATCTATTTGATGCATGTTTATTTTATGTTTAATGACACTAAACCACCAACAATCTTAAAAACTTATCAAATTAGTGTTGTTAGATAGTAATTCGCATGTTTAGATAAGAAAATTTTCCGGAAAATATAGTATGTGCATGAAAAATACGTAAGGGCGTTCGAACGCCCGATGAACGCAAAGGCTAAATTCTGAATTTTCGTAAGAACATTCGAACGCGTCTTCAAACGCAACTCGAACGCAAGCCTTCTGCCTAAGAACGTTCGAACGCGTCTTCAAACGCAAATCAGCGTAAGCCTTCTGACTTAGAACATTCGAACGCGTCTTAAACGCAACACGAACGT
This sequence comes from Zanthoxylum bungeanum, assembly GCA_019454045.1. Lineage (NCBI taxonomy): Eukaryota > Viridiplantae > Streptophyta > Magnoliopsida > Sapindales > Rutaceae > Zanthoxylum > Zanthoxylum bungeanum. The sequence continues at coordinate 99,456 of SKCR01037805.1, read as the reverse complement.
AAACCCTCTGGAATATTTCATTCAAACGCGTTTTCGGACGCCACACGAACGTAAACTCTCTGGAATATTTCGTTCGAACGCGTTTTCAGACGCCACACAAACGTAAACTCTTTGGAATATTCTGTTCGAACTCGTTCTCGAACGCTCCACCAACGTGAACTCTCTGGAACACTTCGTTCGAACGCGTTCTCAAACGTAACACGAACGTGCACACACTTGACAGTCTCGTTCGAACGTAAATACGAATGCGACACTAACGAACTAAGTCCTGGAATTGGTTCTAAATTGAAAAGACTGATTAATTTAATTAATCACAATATTAACTTAGTAAATCATATACTGAATCACAATAATCTTGGTAGTATAGATTTAAATTATTATTAGGGTGTTCAATTATCACAAGCATACACATAGTGATAAAGTTGAAAATTAATTGTATGTTGCATACTTGGTCGAAATTCAAGGACTTCTGTTTATTGGTACTATCGTCCAATAGAACAACGAGTGGATACTTGGTATATCACTTGAACAAGATCATTTGTTGATCGTTGTGCAATTTGTCTTTTGTAGACTTATTGATCTCTGTTGGTTTTTCCAGTTACGCATGGCTAGCGGAAACATCACAGTACCAGTCTCTCATGAAGAAAATCTGGAAAAGTTTGGTGGGGCAAACTTTAAACAGTGGCAGAGCAAAATGTTGTTCTACCTGACAACTCTCCAGTTGGCTAAGTACCTTAAAGATCCTTTGGATCCTGTGGAGGGTGAATTGGCAACAACCAAGCAACTGTGAAAAGAGACATGGTTGTCTGGCGACTTCTTGTGCAAGAAATACCTTTTGGGTGGACTTGACAATACCCTGTACAATGTGTACCAAGGCATGACTTCTGCGAAGATTCTCTGGGAATCTCTCGAGAAGAAGTACAAAACAGAGGATGCCGGACAAAAGAAATTTGCCGTGGGTAGGTTCTCGGACTACAAAATGGTAGATTCAAGAACAGTAATGTTTCATTTGGGTGAACTACAATTGATCATTCATGAAATATTGGATGAAGGATTGAAACTCTGTGAGACGTTTCAAATTGCCACCATAATTGAAAAGTTGCCTCCATCATGGAAGGACTTTAGAAGCTATCTGAATCACAAGAAGAAGCAGATGAGCCTTGAAGACCTTGGAGTTCGACTGAGGATCGAAGAGGACAATAGGAAGTCCGAGAAGGCCAGCTACATGACTATGGAGTCTAAGGCCAACATCGTCGAGGGTGTAAAGGGTAGCAAGAAGAGAAAGAACAGTGGAGCTGATTCTTCCCAAGCTAACAAGAAGTTCAAGAGGAAGTGATACAACTGTGGAAAGAGCGGTCACATGGAAAAGGACTGCAGAAACAAGAAGTCTCGGGACAATGGCAAGAAAAAGAACAATTAGGCCCATGCCACTGAAGATGAGCGACTGACTGAAGAGATCTCAGAGATGAACCTATCAGCAGTGATAACTGAAGCCAAGTTGGTTGGGAATCCGAGAGAATGGTGGGTAGACACTGGGGCTACTCGTCATATATATGCAGATAGCAAGATATTTTCCTTGTATCAGAAGGTCGATAGCGGCGATCATCTGAAAATGGGAAACTCGTCTACCTCAAGAGTGGTTGGACAAGGCACAGTGGTTCTGAAGATGACATCTGGAAATGAGCTTACATTGAAGAATGCTTTGCATGTTTCTGATATTCGAAAGAACTTGGTCTCAGACTCTCTCCTTAGCAATGCTGGTTTTAAGCTTGTATTTGTTTCTGATAAATTTTTATTGACCAAAAACGATGTGTATGTAGGAAAATGATACCTCACTGAGGGCTTTTTCAAATTCAATGTAATGACTTCCGATCGACACATTGCTATTCATAAAGCTACAACTTCCGTTTATATTATTGAGTCACAAAATGTATGGCACGGGAGGTTAGGACATGTTAATTATGATACAATGCGTAAATTAATTAACATGGACCTTATACCTAAATTTGCAATTGATAGCCAACATAAATGTGAGGCATTTGTTGAAGCAAAAATGCATAGACCATCATTTCATTCCATAAAACGAAGTTCTGAACCCTTGGAACTTGTACACACTGATGTATGTGAAATTAATATTGTGTAAACAAGAGACGGTAAAAAATACTTTGTCACTTTTATCGATGATAGCACAAGATTCTGTTATGTGTATTTGATGAGGAGCAAAGATGAAGCTATTGAGAGCTTTGTACACTATAAGAATGAAGTTGAAAATAAACTTGGCAAGAAAATCAAAAGAATCAGGAGTGATAGAATTGGTGAATATGTGTCACCATTTGGTGAATATTTTTCCAATCATGGAATTATTCACGAAACCACTGCTCCTTATTAGCCTCAACAAAACGAGATTGTTGAGCGCAAAAAGTGGACGTTGAAGGAAATGATGAACGTCATGTTGACAAGCTCTGGTTTGCCCCAGAACTTGTGGGGGGAAGCCTTACTTTCCGCGAACTATGTTCTAAATAAGCTTCCTCACAGAATATTGGACAAGACACCATATGAGTTGTGGAAAGGTCACGTACCTTCCTACAAATATCTGAAAGTGTGGGGGTGTCTTGCCAAAGTAATGGTTCCTAAACCTAAGAATGTTATAATAGGACCCTAAACTGTTGATTGTATATTCATTGGATATGCTCACAACAGTAGTGTGTATCGACTCTTGGTACACAAGTCTGAGATTCCTGACATCAATCCGAATATGATAATTGAGTCAATGAATGCTACATTTTTTGAAGAGACATTTCCTTGTAAGGAAATGCAAAGAATATAGTCTCTCAAAATAACTATTGATACTGTCAAAGGCAATGATCAGGTTGACCAAGAGTCAGCTCAACGTGCAAACGTTGAGACAATCGAACCTAGACGTAGCAAAAGAGCTAGAACGTCTAAGTCGTTTGGTCCCGATTTTCTGACATAATTGTTAGAAAATGAGCCTCAAAGATATAAGAAATCAATGTATTCGTCAGAAGCACCTTTGTGGAAAGAGGCTATAAACAGTGAGATTGATTCCATCCTACAGAATCATACTTGGTAATTGGTTGATCTTTCTCCAAGTTGTAAGCCACTAGGCTACAAATGGATATTCAAACGGAAGATGAAACCTGATGGATCAATAGATAAGTACAAGGCAAGGCTTGTCATAATAGGTTATAGATAAAATGAAGGCCTTGATTACTTTGACACCTATTCACCAGTGACTCGTATCACATTGATAAGAATGCTCATAGCCATAGCATCTAAATTTGGTCTTGAAATACATCAAATAAATGTAAAGACGACATTCTTGAATGGTGAATTGGATGAAGAGATTTACATGGAACAATCAAAAGGTTTTAATATTCCTGGACAAGAATAGAAAGTGTGCAAACTTGTAAAATCCTTGTACGGATTAAAACAAGCACCTAAACAATGGCATGAGAAATTTGACAAAGAGATATTGTCAAGTGGTTTCAAAACCAATGAGTCTGATAAGTGTGTGTACACCAAGTCAACTAAAAAATGATATGTCATTGTGTGTCTCTATGTAGACGATATGCTGATAATTGGTAGTAATCATGAAATGATTCTGTCTACCAAGAGAGTGTTATCCAACATATTTGATATGGAAGATTTAGGAGTAGCTGATGTGATCCTAGGAATTAAGATTTCTAAAACATCAGAAGGATATATATTATCTCAGACTCATTATGTTGAGAAGATACTTGAGAAATATAACAAATGAGATCTAAATATGGCTAGAACTCCTGTAGACCTAACTCTTCATCTATCAAAGAATATTGGCTCAAGCGTATCGCAATTAGAGTATTCGAGAATCATCGGAAGTCTGATGTATCTCATGAATTGCACAAGATCTGATATCGCTCAAGTTGTGAACATGCTTAGAAGATATACAAGTAATCCAGAACATAACAACTGGAAAGTCATAGTAAGAGTTTTGAGGTATCTGAGAGAAACTTCAAAATATGGGCTACATTATGAGAGATATCTTGTTGTTCTAGAGGGATACAGCGATGCTAACTGGATATCTGATACAATGGATTCCAAATCTACGAGTGGATTTATTTTCACACTTGGTAATGCAGCCGTGTCATGGAAATCCTCAAGGCAAACTTGTATTGCCCTGTCTACTATGGAATCAGAGTTCATAGCATTAGAAAAACAGCGGAAGAATCGGAATGGCTTCGAAATTTCCTGGAGGATATTCCTAGTTGGCCCAAACTGGTGCCAGTGATAAGCATACATTGTGATAGCCAATCGGCTATTGATAGAGCCCAAAATATAATGTATAATGGTAAGTCTCGACACATACGTCGGAGACATAATACCATACGTCAACTGATCTCAAGTGGCATAATATCGATCGATTATGTTAAGTCGAAGGAAAATCTAGCGGATCCATTTACTAAAGGTTTACCTAGAGAGCAAGTTGAGAAGTCATCGAGGGGAATGGGCTTGAAGCCTATAAATTAATAATTGTCACTGTGGAAACCCAACCTAACTGACTGGAGATCCCAAGATCTAGGTTCAAAAGGGACAACTGAAACTTTGTGCAATTCAAAACAATCACTGAAGAGTTTTGTACTCTTTCCCATTCCGATAATGATGCAGAGTGTTGTCTGTTAAGGTTAAGATAAGCTAAGGCTTTTAATGATCACTATATTATGAGATGAGTCCTAATGGGGGTAAAGGAAGATTACCTCTTCATAGTAGATCACATATTTCAAGTAAGAAGTGAGGCCGCTTCCATGTGATTTTACAGGCTGATTTCCCTAAAGTGCTTGATGAATCCAGGACCGCTATTTAGGGTCGAAATGAACACAACCGTAGAACAGGAAATGGTCGAAGTAAAGCTATGTGTTGGCAATTGTCTTGGTTTACACCAACGGCATAACAGTTCAAGATATGGGTCAATGGTTTGCCAAGTAAATCCGATTGTCATTCACTAGGAAAGGTTCAAAGCGAAAGCTACCTATTTCGATGCAGTTTTAGTTCACGGAAACTCTCTCAAGTGTCTGATATTTAGAGAATTGTGGGGGATTGTTATAATTCTCTAAATATATATAGAGTTTGGATGGAGGAGGGACATGTCATTTGAGTAGGGACATGTCCTCTAAAATTTGGAAGAATATGCCTTAAGACTCCAAATGGTGCATGGAAGGGGTATAACCCTTAGGATGGTTGCACCTCAGACCAAAGGGTGCCCTCAAAGGGACCCTTCCATGCCTTTATAAAGGAGTCCTCTTGTTCATTCAAAAAAAAAATCCGAAATCGAGTGAAGCCATCCGAATTTTAGAGTCTCATTTTTTTGTTTGAGTCAGAGAGAGAATCCCACCATTTCCAAGTTCAAGATCTTCTTAAGGAGTGCCCCTTGAAGAAGAGGAATCCAAGTTATCCTGGGAGAACATTAGCCACAGAACCCGTAGAGCACCGAGACGGGGCTAATAAGTTCTTAAGGACAGAGATTCATCTTGACTTGGACGTCATTTATAAGGTTTTTATGGTTCTCAAAGTTTTAGGGTTTATGTTATTTTTGGCATGTTAAGTTAGATTTGTTTCTGAAAATATGTTTGATAATCTTTATTTTATGTTTAATGACACTAAACGACCAACATTCAATAGCCTGATGTTTCTACAAAGTCCAGATTGTTAGCGACACAATCATGTAATTTATTTTGATGATGCAACGAGAGCGAAGTTTTCGACGCGCAAATACAAGACAATACAAAAAGATGTCGAAGAAAAATATGGTGAAGAGCGAGAATGTGAAGACTAGCGGATGACCGGCGTAAACACACACGTATAACGCAAGCGCACGTATCGTTCAAGTAGTATAAAAATATCGATCCCACGAGGACTTAATATCTAATCTATTAATTTTATGAGGTCAAATGATTACTAGTATCTAACAGGTTGTTTGATTGATTTGAAATGGTGACGATTCTAAATTTAAAAACAAGTAAATAAAATTGTTCGAAAGTAGGTTTTAAGAAAATTCAATATTAAAAACTATCTAGGGTTGTGTTTTTTTCCAATATCATTTTAAAGATGAAGTGGTTATCTTAAAGTTGGGTAATATATTGATTTATTAACCTGGAACACCAAATTATATGTAAGCCTCTGTCGATGGTCAGACACAAATACCCAGTTTAACCCAATTGAACCATATGTCTATGTCAACCAAATTATATGTATTCATTAAGTTTAAGTTCCAATTATGGCTACCCCCGCCCGACCGGTATATGTCTATCCTGTAAGGAAATCTATTAAAGGGTTATCTATCCTCAAGGAAGATCGTGGACTATTGAGTCTAAGGTCTTAAACTTAAAATCCCTATGTCTAGTTCATTTTAAGTTTCCCAGTTCAATTTTATTAATGGCCAGTTAATGAAAAAGCATTAAGATTAAGACTCAATAAATAAATCTTTATATTACCCAAGCTATAATCTAACCCTTTATAAACGGTGATATTGGATTTCATCACAACCTTAGATAACTGGCTTAGTTACGACACATATTTACGGGTAGTAAAAAAAACTTAAATAAAATAAAAGACAAAAAGTAAAATACTGAAAATTAAATACTGAAAATTAAATGCTGAAAGTAAATTACTGAAAGTAAATTGCTGAAAGTAAATTGCTGAAAAGTAAATTGCTGAAAAGTAAATTGCTGAAAGTAAATTACTGAAAAGTAAAAACTGAAAATTAAAGAAAGAAAAGTACTGTGCGTAAAAGTAAATTGCGGAAAGTAAAAACTGAAAAGTAAAGAAAAGAAAGTGCGAAAGCAGAAATTAATTACTGAAAGCTGTAAATAAACAAACAAGATACAATTTTCTTAGTATTCTTAAGGAATTCCTTTGAAGAAAGTATGAATTTTACAAATGAAATGGCTTGGTATTTATAGGCAAAATTTTACCTCCATCAAATCATCCACCAAATCAATTATTAAATGCTCCACTAATTGTTCCACTAATTGCTCCACCAAATCCATTATTAATTGCTCCACTAATCTCTAATTATGTTTGGTGATGATTTGATAATTTTTATTATTAATTTATTATTATTTTTTTTTTGCTTTGAAAATGATTGAAAGTGACTTTAATAATTACACACAACACACACTTCTGTATGGTTCATCAATTTCGGGCATGAAATCGTCAGAATTAGAAATTATTTTGTCTTTCAAAGCTGTATATCTTTGAGTCTTCTTTAATCTGGAACTTGAATCAGCTCAATCCGATATCGGAGTAAAACGTTATGCCCAAAATACGACAGATGCGCAAAACTGGAATTTCCAAACTGACACTTCGTCAAAACGCCATTTCAAGTTTCCAATCTCCAAAATTAAAATATCAAGTCCAATAATTGCCCTTATTTGACCCATATTCATCCTAAATGATTCATTGAGATCCGATATTATTTTATCTGCAAAATAAACTAAAACACATCAAAACGTTCATCAACCCGAGAAACTAAACAAAATATTAAGTTAAAGTGACGGTAAATATTGATATATTTTCCGCTCATCACACCCCCAAACCTAACATTTTCCTAGTCCTCGAGCAAAAAATAAAATAAAATACAAGAAATAATTAAAATTAAAACTAAGCCACTTTCGTAGGGATCACGGTTGCATTAGCATATGCAACAAGCCTTTAAACCCCTAGATGTCCCTAGTGGACGAGTTATAGTCTCGTGAGTGCTTACAACAACGATACCCACAACGTTTTACAAAAGTAAAAAGGTAGTGAAACTAATGCACACAAAAGCAAAAAGACAAGAGAAAGAGAATAAAGAAGTTAGTGACTAATCAGGTGAAACTTATACTCCAAATCAATAGTTGTTTTGTTTCATTCTAAATTACCGAATAAGTAAATTCTCCGATTATTTTTACCATTCTCCATATACACAGTCGACAAAATTTAATCAACTCATTTTTGCCCACAACAGTCATAAGTGCAGTTGATAAGAGAGTAATATTTTTGTCCTAAAGTTCTATCAGATTTCACACCTTTTTGTAGCAATGGAATAATTTTTCTGATTTTTCTGATTTTTCTTTGATTTTTCTCTATTTTTTATTTGTATACAATATCTTCCATCTATGTAGCGAGTGTTGGGTCGGTGGCTCCCAAACCAGTTGGCTTTAGGGCACCAGGTGTTAAGACACCCCTACGAACTTAATTACTCAGACTTCATATATATATATTTTTGCAGCATCTTTGATCCATGTAACGAGCTTTGGGCCAGTGACTCCCAACCAGTTGGTTTTAGGGCACTAGGTGTTAAAACACCCTTACAGACTTAATAACTCGGATCTCAGACGTTTTTTTTTTACTCATTGCTTTTTGAGATGCTTCCTTTAATTAAACTAGAGCACTGAATATTACAAACTTTTCAATTTTAGCTCATGTCCGTATGTTACTATATATGTTGATAATACCTGTCAACTGAGCATATGAATATCTATTTTAGTCCGTTTTATGGAGAATTCACAAATTAAATAATTCAAAAGGAAATAAACAAAAATTAACTTATTTCGAAAATAGGCTTGAGATACGACTCAGGAGTGGAAACTCCTTACTCAGCTACCTCTTACCAATTTCACCATTTTAGTCAAAATAAAAACACAAAAAGCAAAATATATTTGTAATTTTTGAAAAATTTTCAATTTTTTTTTTTGTAATTTTCGAAAAATTTTGGACTAAAAATAAAAACAACACACAAACTAAAAACAAGGTACTGATCAACTAATTCCCTCTACCAACCTAAATGAGACATTGTCCTCAATGTCTTAAACAGTAGAAGAAGAGTGTAGAAGATAGTACCTGGTTAGCTGAAATTCTACAGGAAATTAAAGGTTAAGATCCAGATTAATCCGACGCCTCTTACCACGATCGTCCTCAGACCAATTTATCTTTGAAATGATAGGGTCAATTTGTGGTTCATAGGCTAAGATTTGGTCAATTAGATCCGGAACAGTTCTGGCAGTGAAGAGGAGCTCTTTTAAAGGTTTTGACATGAACCCATTTCTCCGGGCATCATCAAGAAACACACAAAGAAAATCATAAAATCCATCAACGTTAAACAGCCCAATTGGTTTCTGGTGTATGTTCAAGTTTGCCCAAGATAACACTATAAAAATTTCCTCCAATGTACCCAAGCCACCTGGAAAAGCAATAAAAGCATCAGCATCGGTTAATCATTTCTACCAGTCGTTCAGACATACCTGGCACAATTAGCTCTTCTCTGTTTGATGGTCCAATAAGATTTGCTTCTGCCAAGGGTTTTGGGATGATTCCCAAAACATGACTGCCTCCTTCCTGTATGGCCTTTGAAATGATTCCCATTAGTCTAAGATGGCCTCCGCCATATACTAAGTGCATATTCCTTGTAGCTAAGACTCGACCCAATTCATGTGTTGCCTCTACGTATTGTGGCTTAGTACCAACACTAGTACCGCAAAACACACAGATGTTTTCAACTCGTCTTCTTGAAGTGGCTTCCATGTTTTACTCTGGATGTCTTCAAAAGTGCAATGATGAGTTGAATTTATAAAACCTAAAAAGGATGAGTAATAATAGCACAAGTATCTTCCAAATGACGATTATTAGTTAACAGTAAAATAAATCGTGATAGTCAAAAAGGTCTGGATCCTGTCGGAGAAAATAAAAGAAGACAACAAAATAATTTACAATTATTAGGAAAAGACAAAGAGATATAATATGTACAAGAAAATTAGCGGCTTGATTGACGTCTATGCGTCAGGGACAAGCTTCCCATCCAATTTTCTTATAAACTGGCAAACAGGGTCTTTTTGAGTCAGATTCCCAAGACTTAATTGTTGTCTTTCTTTTTGGAATTGTGTATGTAATTTACGAATGGCTATGTGAACATATCCACTGGGATGCGTCTCAAGAGTTGAAGATATATCATCTAAAGACTCCTTACTCAAGCCATCCCTAATGAATTTAATTTTGTCTTTGTGATTATCAGACACCATTCATAAAGAACGACAACAAGTATTGCAATTCCAGCGTGCACATTTGTAACAAACACCCATTTGTTTAGCTCTATGTTTTTTTGCATAGGTGATTGTTCCAAAACTAAGCAGATGTGAAATAAAAGAGTCAGAAGACTCACTTGCCAATCAGACTTGTGCTTCAATTACCCAACGAATGTCATTAGGAACACCATGGATTGTTAGTAATCTCATCCGTTCCAAGCGAGCTTTGTAAACTATCATCAGAAAGTTTTGAGGGAGAGAAGGAAATTGCTTGTGAATATTTGCGAGAACTTCTTCCATCCTGAAATGTCTTAATCTGCAAAAACTAAACACACAAAATTTAAATCACACCAAATCACAATATATACAAAAATTGCATGGGTTGCCTCCCTGCAAGCGCTAAGTTTAAAGTCGTCAGCCAGACTTGACTTCTCAAACGTTAAGCTGGATCTGAAAGTGTAACACTTTCTATTTGTCTCTCAAATGATTCTCCCCAGTAGTGCTTGACACGCTTGTTTTTAACCTTGAAAGTTTTGTTGAAGTCAGGATCATGTATCTCAACGGCTCTATCTGGTAAAACTTTGGTGATCACAAATGGACCTGACCACCGTGATTTTGGCTTCCATGGGAAGAATTTCACCCTTGATTTGTTTAACAGTACCTTCTGCCCTGGTTCCAGTTGTATGCGCACTAACTTCTCATCATGTATTTTCTTGCCCTTTTCTTTGTACAATTTGGCATCCTCAAACGGCTGATTGTGAAATTCCTCCAATTCGTTGAGCTGATGGAACTTTTTCTCTTCTGTTGCTTGTAGTCCAAGAATTGGCTCTTTCAGTGCAAAAGATGCTTTATCTTGAGGCTTTACAGGCAATTGACATGTTTTAAGTTTGTCAGTAGAACTTTGTCTTTCATCAGAGTTCTGAACGGTACTATGTATCACATCAAGTCTGAAACATTCCTCCTTCTTTTCATCATCTGGGAAATTCATGGCCTTGAAAACATTGAATGTTACTTCTTGGTCCTGTACCCTCATGGTTAATTCTCCTTTTTGTACATCAATAATGGTTCGACCTGTAGCCAAGAATGGTCTCCCGAGGATGATTGGCACGTATGCGTCTTCCTCCATATCAAGGACAATAAAATCTGCTGGGAAAATGAATTTGTCAACCTTGACCAGCACATCTTCAACTATACCTCTCGGAAATACGAGCGTTCTATCAGCAAGTTGTAGTGAGACTGAAGTTGGCATTGTTTCTCCAATCTGTAATTTCTTGAAAATAGAAAAAGGCATCAAGTTAACACTAGCACCTAAATCACACAGAGCCTTACCGAAGTCATGTTCTCATATGGTGCAAGGAACAGTGAAACTGCCAGGATCTTTCAACTTTGGAGGAAGTTTTCTCTGAATGATGGCGCTGCATTCTTCTGATAATGCTACTGTCTCATAATCTCTCAATCTCCGCTTTCGTGAAAGAATGTCTTTCATGAATTTGGCATAGCTGGGCATTTGTTTCAACGCTTCTGCAAATGGAATGTTGATATGCAGCTTTTTGAACACCTCCAATAATCGAGCAAACTACTTGTCCAGTTTATTCTTCTGAAGACGTTGAGGAAAATGTGGAGGTGGAGTGATCTGTTCTTTTTCCTTTGCTTCTTTTTCCTCCATTTGTTGCTTTGTTTCTTTTGGAACTTCCTTAACAGCTGTTTTGGCTCCAACATCTTTGTTGATTTCAGTACCGCTTTTTAACATGATGGCATGACATTGCTCCTTCCCCATGTTCCTTGGATTTGGCTCTGTGTTGCTAGGAAGGGTATCTGGCGGTCTGTAACTCTGAGCATTGGCCAGTTGTCCAATTTGCTCCAGTGCTTTAATAGAAGCTGATTGACTTTGAATTAATGCTGCTTGGGATTGAAACATAGCATCATATCTTGCTGCTTGAGATTGAAACATAGCATCATATCTTGCTGCTTGAGAGTCGTGTTTTGCTTCTATCTTTTTCAAGTGGGTCAACACTTCTGTTATTCCTGGTTCATTTGCCTGTTCCTGGCTTTTGTTCTGTTGTTGGAATCCAGGTGGTGGATTGTTCATTTGCCCTGAATTGTTGCTCCATGCGAAATTAGGACGATTCCTCCACCCTAGGTTGTAGGTGTTGGAATATGGATTGTTCCCCTGTCTGTTGAAATTATTGACATAATTCACCGTTTCTTTATGTTGGTTGAAAGATTCCGACTCAGGAGCTCCTCCAAATGGTGAACTTGTGGATCCACCATTAACTTTTATGTTAAGAGTTTCCAGATTTTTACAAATCACATCCAGCTTGGAATTCAGTGCTGTGTTGGCTCCAACTTCATAAATTCCTGCAATTCTTTAGATCATGCTCCTTTCTGTTGGCCATAAAGAATTGTTGTTGGCCATTTCTTCGATTAGGTCCCAGGCTTCATCTTCTCCTTTTGCCATTAAAGCTCCTCCAGTAGCAGCATCGATTGTGGTTCTCATTATTCCAGAAAGTCCATTATAGAATGTTTGGACTTGAAGCCATTTTGGAATCTCATGGTGAGGACATTTCCGGAGCAAATCTTTGTACCTTTCCCAAGATTCACAGAGGGATTCTGAATCTTGTTGTACAAAGGATGTGATGTCATTCCTCAACTTTCCGGTTCTGGCTGGTGGAAAGTACTTTGCAAGAAATTTGGTGGCTAAAGTGTTCCAAGTTGTGATAGAACATGCTGGTAGTGAATGTAGCCAAGCTTTAGCTCTGTCCTTCAAGGAGTATGGGAAAACACGCAGTCTCATTGCTTCTTATGATGCTCTGTTGTAGTTGAAAGTGCCGCAAACTTCCAGGAAGTTACTGATGTGGGCATTAGGATCTTCAGTTGCATTCCCCCCGAACTGAACTGACTGCTGAATCATCTGAATGTATGTTTTGATGTCACACGCATTTACTGGTAAGAAAAGAAGTACAATACAGGAAATGAGTCTGTCAACCACCGGAATGGTTCTGTCTCGAATGGGAATTGGTGGTGCAACCTCCAACGGTTCAGGTTCCATGTTGAATAAAGCTTCTTGGCCTTCTTGCCTTTCCCTTCTCAACTGTCTGATGGTTCTTTCAATTTTTGGGTCAAGCGATCAGAGTTCAAAGCTTCTGGTTCGTCTCATGTAGTTTCTGAGAACCTGAAACACAAGAAAACAAAAACAATAAGTAAAAAGAAATTAGATACAAGTAACGTATCTAACCCCAAAATTAATAGTGAAAGATAAATAAGTCCCCGGCAACGGCGCCAAAAACTTGACCGGCGTAAACACACACGTATAACGCAAGCGCACATATCGTTCAAGTAGTATAAAAATATCGATCCCACGAGGACTTAATATCTAATCTATTAATTTTATGAGGTCAAATGATTACTAGTATCTAACAGGTTGTTTGATTGATTTGAAATGGTGACGATTCTAAATTTAAAAACAAGTAAATAAAATTGTTCGAAAGTAGGTTTTAAGAAAATTCAATATTAAAAACTATCTAGGGTTGTGATTTCTTCCAATATCATTTTAAAGATGAAGTGGTTATCTTAAAGTTTGGTAATATATTGATTTATTAACCTGGAACACCAAATTATGTGTAAGCCTCTGTCGATGGTCAGACACAAATACCCAGTTTAACCCAATTGAACCATATGTCTATGTCAACCAATTATCTGGATTCATTAAGTTTAAGTTCCAATTATGGCTACCCCCGCCCGACAGGTATATGTCTATCCTGTAAGGAAATCTATTAAAGGGTTATCTATCCTCAAGGAAGATCGTGGACTATTGAGTCTAAGGTCTTAAACTTAAAATCCCTATGTCTAGTTCATTTTAAGTTTCCCAGTTCAATTTTATAATGGCCAGTTAATGAAAAAGCATTAAGATTAAGACTCAATAAATAAATCTTTATATTACCCAAGCTATAATCTAACCCCTTATAAACCGGTGATATTGGATTTCATCACAACCCCAGATAACTGGCTTAGTTACGACACATATTTACGGGTAGTAAAAAAAACTTAAATAAAATAAAAGACATAAAGTAAAATACTGAAAATTAATACTGAAAATTAAATGCTGAAAAGTAAATTACTGAAAGTAAATTGCTGAAAAGTAAATTGCTAAAAAGTAAATGCTGAAAGTAAATTGCTGAAAAGTAAATTGCTGAAAAGTAAATTGCTGAAAAGTAAATTACTGAAAAGTAAATACTGGAAATTAAAGAAAGAAAAGTATTGTGCGTAAAAGTAAATTGCGGAAAGTAAAAACTGAAAAGTAAAGAAAAGAAAGTGCGAAAGCAGAAATTAATTACTGAAAGCTGTAAATAACAAACAAGATACAATCTTCTTAGTATTCTTAAGGAATTCCCTAGAAGAAAGTATGAATTTTACAAATGAAATGGCTTGGTATTTATAGGCAAAATTTTGCCTCCATCAAATCATCCACAAATCAATTATTAATTGCTCCACTAATTGCTCCAGTAATTGCTCCACCAAATCCATTATTAATTGCTCCACTAATCTCTTATCATTTTGGTGATGATTTGATAATTTTTATTATTTATTTATTAATTTATTTTTTTGCTTTGAAAATGATTGAAAGTGACTTTAATAATTACACACAACACACTTCTGGATGGTTCATCAATTTCGGGCATGAAATCTTCAGAATTAGAAATTATTTGTCTTTCAAAGCTGTAGATCTTTGAGTCTTCGTTAATCTGGAACTTGAATCAGCTCAATCCGATATCGGAGTAAAACGTTATGCCCAAAATACGACAGATGCGCAAAATTGGAATTTCCAAAACTGCACTTCGTCAAAAACGCCCTTTCAAGTTTCCAATCTCCAAAATTAAAATATCAAGTCTAATAATTGCCCTTATTTGACCCATAAATGATTTCATTGAGATCCGATATTATTTTATCTCCAAAATAAACTAAAACACATCAAAACGTTCATCAACCCGAGAAACTAAACAAAATATTAAGTTAAATGGGCGGTAAATATTGATATATTTTCCGCTCATCAGTGGCAAATCGAAGATAATCTTGTGAAGTCTTAGCTTAAGGCTCTAATTGTAATGTGAATTGTATATTCAAGTGCCTAAGCTCATAGGAAACATGCGCATTCACTTAGATGCATTAGGTTTATGTATAAAATGCATTAAAACCATCATATCTGCACTTTTGGTACAGAGACCGGCATACCGGTCCCTTACTGGTGTTCATACTGGTGAGATGCTCTATTTCGCACACTCACTGGAACCAGTACGGACCTTACCGGTCCCATATCATTCACCATACCGGTGAACCTATGGAATGTATGGCTACTGGAACCGGCACAAACCAAACCGGTCTCCATACCAGTCACATACCGGTGAGCCCAACGGCTAGTTCCCTTAGTGAAATCGGCATGACCTAAACCGGTCATCATACCGGTGACCATACCAGTCAAGCTCTTCATTATGCACTCTCACTGGAATCGGTACGGACCATACCGGTCCTCATATCAGTTGACATACCGGTCTAACGGTCGGATACTCCCAACGGCTATATTAACATTGGAGACCGGCATATCGCTCAGCAGAAACCAGCCCACCGGTCTCAGCAGTGTCAATTAGGGATGCTTTTCATTTTCTATATAAATGAACCCCAATTCCTTTTGCCAAGGTTAGAGAGATATTACATACATCCTTCATACACATTCTCTAAGGTAAAAACAAGAGAGTTATCACACCTTCATAATCAAACACTCTCAAGATCACACACTACACCTTCTATTCATTTAGTAGTGAGCTTAACACTTGGATATCCAACTCACACAATCTTCTTTATCATTGTGAGTATCCAAGTGTGTCTTAAATCTTCTTTATACAAAACACTTGTGATTTGTGAAATCCCATAGTTTGGGTAAATTGTAAAGGTTGTGAGTGCGCCTACGTAGAAAAGTCAAAGTGTAAGGGTTTGGAGTGTTCCTTTGTGGAAAACTCTTGGTTGCGAGTGAGCCAAGACAAAACTCGGCTTTTAGTGGAAATCTTCAAACGCGGCTTGAGGGAGTGGACGTAGGCACGTTTGGCCGAACCACTATAAATCTCGGTGTTGTTTTCTCTATCCTTATTCTTTTACTTATTGCAAGTTTATTTATATTTATGTGCGTTGAATAGAAAACTTGCATATAGGTTATTTATTGAAATAGAAAAAATTAACCTAAGTGCTTAATTGGTAATAAGAGCTAAAATCGGCAAATATTTTTTTAATTCCGTATTTATAGGCGATAACCCAATTCACCCCGCTCTTGGGAATATAGTATTGTTGTCGCTAGTGCTTGTAGGTAATTTCAGTTGGTATCAGAGCGAGGTATTCTCATCAAAGACTTAACCGTCTAAGAATAGATCATGGCATCTACAAGCAACTCGTCAAATCTTGCTGAAGGATTTTCAACAACTAGACCTCTGTTTTACACCGGAACGGATTACAATTATTGGAAAATGAGGATGTTGAATTATCTTCTTGCCATTGATCCACAATATTATTTGGTAATTACACGAGGTGCAAAAGGGCCAACGAAGAAGGATAGCAACGGGGTTGATATTCCAAAGCCAAGTCTAGAATGGAATGATGATGATTTAAAACAAGCCTCACAAAATGCTAAGGCACTCAACCAACTTCTATGTGCCATTGACAGGGATCAAGTAAGCAAGCTTCCAGAATGTGGAAATACATATGATTTGTGGAAGTCTTTGGAAATGGTCAACGTGGGCACAAGCCAAGTGAAAGAATCCAATATCAATCGATTTATGTGCGAATTGGATAATTTCAAGATGGAATCCGGGGAAGAAATTGATCGTATGATTTTGAGGTTCACAATCATCATAAACCACTTGGGTGCTTTGGGAAAAGTCATTGGGCCATCCGATCAAGTGAAGAAAATTCTAAGATCACTCCCAAAGGAATTTACACTACAATAATTATGGCTTTTAGCGTCCAATAATTTAGCGTCGAAACAACTTTCGACGCAAAAAATCATTTTTAGCGTCGTAATTAATATTCGACGCCAAATATCAAGATTTTAGCGACGAAAATCATTTTCGACACAAAATATTCAACTTTTTTCGTCGAATTCACATATCGACGCTAAAAGTATGACTTATAGCGTCGAAAATTATTCGACGCTAAATTATTTTATCTATTCCAATAATTTTTGGCATCGACATAAAATTGCGACGCTAAATGTTATACTTTTAGCGTTAAAAATCTTATTAGACGCCAAAAACTAGAAATTTAGCATCGACGAAGTAGCGTCGCTAAAGGTTTATGAAGATTCCACCGATAATCCTTTAATCTTTAGCGTCTAAATTTTAAGTCGACGCTAAAAATCAGACAATTAGCGTCGAATTTTTATATTTCGACGCTAAATATAGATTAAAATGCAGAATTGCACCAACCATTCTCCCCCTCTGTTTTTTCTCTCATTATCTTCATTTTCATCCTCTAAAATCTCAGAATCTCTCCTCTGCAACCTCACAACTCTCCTACAAATTTTCAATAAAATTGTAATCAATTTTCCATAAGGTAATTCTTCTTTCATATTTCTTTATTATTTTCAATTTTTATGATTATGTTTATTATATACTTTTTGTTAGTGGTTTATGATTCATATATGTAGATTAAGTTAATTAATTAACTAAATAGAATTTTTCTGTAAACTATTTAATTTATCAACTAAATATATATGTATATGCTTAAATAAATAATTAATGAATTAGTAATGTTGATGAGTGTAATATGATATTTAATAATTATATTATTATATTTAGGTATTTCACTGAAATGGATAGAAATTGGATGAGCTCGCTGGATAAATTGAGTGTTGAATATCGTAATGGAGTGTATGAGTTCATGGACATCGCAAAGCAACACATTGATGCAGAAGGTCGTGTTCGGTGTCCATGTACAAATTGTTTGAATAGGAAAAGGAAACGGTTAGATGAAGTTCATAATCATTTATACATGCCAGGAATATCACCAACTTACCGTACGTGGATTTATCACGGTAAGCAGTATAATTCTCAATCACAGATTATTGATTCCGGTGAAGGGAGCAGTAGTTACAATCAACCTACAAACGATGAGATAACTGATGCTTTGCATGACTTACAAGGTCCACAACTTGTTCATAGTGTTAGTGGTGACGTACCAGTGTTAAGTGGAAATGATTAAAATTTATTTAGTGAACTACTTGATGAGGCAAAAAAAATTCCATTTGAAGGTGCTGGAATGTCGATCTTGAATTTCATTGTGAAATTATTATACATTAAAGTGATCAACATAATGACCAACAAAAGTATTGATATGATGCTAGAGTTACTGGGGCAAATGTTACCAGTTGGAAGCGAATTGCCTAAGTCGTACTACGAGGCAAATAAAATATTGCGTGATCTGGGAATGGGGTATGAATTCATTCATGCTTGTAAGTATGATTGTGTATTATTTCTTGCCGAGTATGAATCACTTGAATATTGTCCGATATATGGTGAAAGTCGGTACAAAGTCCATGGTATGGGGAAGAAAGGGCCTCAAAAGATATTGCGATATTTCCCTTTAACGCCCAGGCTGCAGAGGTTGTTCATGTCACGACACACATCGACTGACATTATGTGGCATCATGAAAAGAGGATCGGTGCAGATGGCATACTTAGACATCCTGCGGATGGAACCGAGTGGAAGGAATTTGATGACATGTACCCCCATTTCGCTGAGGACCCCCGTAATGTCAGGTTAGCTCTTACCTTTGATGGTTTTAACCCATTTGGGAATATGTACAACTCTTATAGCATGTGGCCCGTTATTTTTATTCCATATAACTTACCTCCATGGAAATGTATGAAGGATCCATTCATGTTTATGTCATTGCTTATCCTTGGTCCACGTTCCCCTGGTAAAGATATGAATATTTACTTGAGACCATTGATCGATGAGTTACAAACATTATGGAATGTGGGTGTGCATACCTATTATGCAGCTTCCGAGCAGTATTTTCAGATGCATGCCGCATTATTATGGACCATTAATGATTTTCCAGCTTATGGTTCATTATCTGGATGGAACACTAAGAGATACATGGCATGTCCAGTTTGTGCGGGTCAAACACCTTCGCAACGATTACGGAATAAAATATGATACACAGGGCACAAGAGATTTCTTGAGTTGAGTCATCATTGGCGGAAGAGTAAATTATTTAACGGTCAACATGAACCTCAGAGTATGCCCAGTCCATTTTCTGGATTCGACATACTTTACCAACATCAACATCTCAGAGACAGCACACCAGGTAAACATTTTAATAATAGAGAAAAAAAATCGAAAATGTCAACCTGAAGAGTTGAATTGGACAGGAAAGAGTATTTTCTTTGAGTTTGAATATTGTGGGACTCTGAGTTTGCGACATAATTTGGATGTAATGCATATAGAAAAAAACATTTGTGAGAGTTTAGTGGGCACATTATTCAATATTCCGGGTAAGACAAAAGACACTGTAAATGCTAGATTGGACCTACAAGATCTTAGAATTCGCAGTGAATTGCATTTACAAGTCACTTCTCGAGGTCTTATTAAGCCACCTGCTAGTTATGTGCTAACTCAATCAGAGAGAAAATCATTCTGTGATTGGCTGAAAATGGTTAAATTTCCTGATGATTATGCATCGAATATTGGGCGTTGGGTCAGAGATGATACAATAACGGGATTAAAGAGTCACAATTGTCATGTGCTTCTCGAGATTCTCCTTCCTATTGGCATTCGACCTTATCTCCCCCCCGAATGTATGCGACGTCGTACTTGATCTATGTGGCTTCTTTAAACAATTATGTCAGAGGACATTAACCACATCTGTTATTGACGAACTTGAGCGAGGAATCGTGATAATCCTATGCAAACTGGAGCGAATTTTACCACCCGCTTTTTTGATGTGATGGTATATCTGGCCGTGCATTTACCGGCTGAAGCTAGGAAGGGGGTCCTATCCATTACAGATGGATGTATCCCATTGAGAGGTACTATATATACAGTTTTAAATATTACATTCTTAAATTTTTACTGTGCATTGAATTTATTATTAATGCAAACTTGTTGTCATATATGCAGGGCTTTGGGAGATTACAAACAATATGTGAAAAACAAGGTGCGCCCTGAAGGGTCAATAGCAGAAGCTATTGTAATAAGTGAAGCAATAACATTTTGTTCGATGTACATGCAGAATATTGAAACTCATTTTAATCATCGGTCATGAAACTATGATGGAGATGCAAGTAATAAGCAAGATATCACAGTGTTTCGTCAAAATTGCAAACCATTTGGAGCAGTAGGTGTCAAATTACTAACTGTTGAGGAAGTTCAACGTGCGCATTGGTTTATATTGAGTAATTGTGATGAAGTGCAACCGTATTTAACGTAAGTTTTTTTGGTGCATAACTATATTTTTTTTGCCATACATTAACCTAACTCATTTTTTGTAGGAAACATATAACAATGCTACAATATGGTGGTGACCATAATGTTGATGGAACACATAAAAAATAATTTCCTAAATGGTTTGAGACAACTGTAAGGCCTAACATTGTATATTTATTTTTATCCTAACATTAAATATTTCATTTTGTTATATTAACACATATATTTCTCTCATTGTTAGATAAACAACCAAGTGCAAAATGGTCAATTGGACTCGTCATCCTCGTTGGTTTCTTTGGCTTATGGGCCTCAAAATCAGGCTTATGAATACAGTGGATGCATTGTGAACAGAGTTAGATTTCATACCGAACAGCGAGATGTTGCTCATGTGACTCAGAATTATGCAATTGTAGTCCAAGAAGAACACGGCTCAGATATTATTGACTTCTACGGAGTGTTGCAATAAGTCATTGAGTTGATATACAGACACAGAACGACATATTGTGCTATTCGAATGCAAGAGGTTTGACACAAATACCAAAAAGAGGAGAATTCAAGTTAGTAATCATCTAACGTCAATTAATGTTCAACGTTTTTGGTACAAGAATGATCCATACATTTTTTGTACCCAAGCACGTTCAGTGATATATATATCTGATCCAAAGTTAGGAAATGGATGGATTGTGGTAGAAATGTTACAACATATGGGCATTTAGGACACGCAGGAGAAAGATAGTGTTGACATATCATATGAAACACAAGAAGTCTCCGGCAACTTCGAAGTTCCTGAACATATATTTTATGTACCAACTGTCACTGTTCCTGAAAATATCACATTAACTCGAGATAATACAGACGTTGAGATAATTCATCATTCTGAAGTTAGCGTGGAAGTAGCAATTGAAGAAGAATTTGACACTGAATATGACTTCGAGTCCAGTCACGAATCCTCAAATACCGAAGATAATAGTGATTAATGAAGTTAGTGTATGATGTGATTGATGAATAATTTTTATTATTATATGTATGGTTGTTGTTTTGAATTATTATTTAAATATGGTTGAACGATTGTCGATGTTATTAATAGTATAATTATCATATTATAGTTATTATTATTATTAATGGTAGCAATTTAGCGTCAAAAACAGAATAGTCGATGGTAAATGTTAGACATTTAGCATCAAAATATTAATCGATGCTAAATGTCTAACATTTACCGTCGAAATATTAATCAACGCTAAATGTTAATACTCTTATCGACGATAAATGTTAAACATTTAGCGTCGATGTTATATAATTCGACGCTAACTAAAAAAATTAAATTTCCCCAAAAAATAACCCTAATTTTTTAATAAGCCGTTAACTTTTTAGCGTCGAATAATTCGACGCTAAAAGAAAATAATTTCGACGCTAAATGTCCCTTAAATCCCTAAAACCAGTGTCTTCTTCTTTCTAGGCTCAAACGACCAAAAACACAGCTCTCACTGTCTTCTTCTTCTTTCTCGGCTAAAACCAGTGTCTTCTTCATCAAATTCATCGACTTTACATGTAAGCGTTTTTTGAATTTCAGTTCTTATATTTGGTTGAAAGATGATGATGGTTGTTGATGATGAATCTGAATTTGATGATGCATGATATTTTGATGATGATGATGAGAATAAAATGGTATTGATGATGATGATGAATTTGATGATGATACTTTGATGATGATGATGAATTTGATGATGAGAATAAAATGGTATTGATGATGATGATAAATACTCTGCCTTGCTCTATGTTGTTGTCTTATATTTCTAAATTTTGGAATTTTGTTATTTGGATGGCCATGCGTGTTGCCGTGTCAGTTTGTGTGGAGTGTGGAGAGTGATTGGGTTATGCGTGCGTGTTGAATAGGTGAAGGGTAGTGTGTGGCTATACCAGAACAGCAGTTTGCTGCTGTTCTAGCCAGAATAGCAGCATTTGTGATGTTACCGATGACTCTGCCATTCTCCTGCAACCTGAAGCTATCTTAGACCATCGTATCATTCGTAAAGATAAATATCGTCCAAAGCCTGAGTTCTTAGTTAAATAGAAAGGAGTTACAGTAGACGATGCGACTTGGGAAAATGAGTGGCATTTTGTCAAGACATATCCTAATTTTATTTTTATGGACAAGGATCCTTAAGCGGAGGGAATGATATATGTGATGTATCCACACTATCACATTCGTAGAATATTATTGCACTAGATGGAAGTGACTTAGTCTAGCTTAGTTTATTTTCTGGTTTGGTTTAATATACCCATTAAGTGCTGATTTCTAGGTTAGTGGGGTAGTTGTTGGACAGTTATGACCCATAGCGTCACTATTTGTACAGATCATGGTGTTGTTGTACAAAATAACTATTTGACAAAGGAAATTTCCCTTTAATCATTTGTGATTAGATCACCAAGATATATGAATGATGAAAGGTCCATATGATTAGTTCCTGGATTGAGATAATATGAGACAGTATCAATCCACGAAGGATTAATCATTAAATATCCCTAGTCAGAGTGTTATCGAGATTGGACATCGATAATGTGTAAAAGACTAGTATTACACTTGTGCGCGTTGTGAGGGCATAACGGCATAGTTCTCATATATTTGGGTATATGATACTCATGTAAGTGTAATAGGAGGTTGTGTTTGTTGGGATTGGTGCTTAGAGCGCCAATCCGGACCGTATTTATGTCTGATTCATGAATACGAACATCCCTTTATTCCATAATATTACTTATTTATGGTTGCACCTCTTGTTCTTATATACGTATTCGGTCTGATTACGATTAGATTGAAACTAAATGTGGTTTAGTGATATGTATATATTAGACAAAGGCCCGATAATATATAATGCAGTACACAGTTACAAAGTTAGTTTGTAATTGACATTGGGAAGTGTCACTGCTATATGAATATTATCAAACATAGTTCCTGGTCAAGATTTGCTAACACGGGTCGGTTAGTCAAATCCGTTGAGACCAGTACATGTCGTATATCGAGACTTGGTCCGATGGTTTATCCCAATGAACCATGAGTCTAGGGAGACTCCTATAGACGTGTAGGTGTTTATAGTGGAAAACACTGAACGGCTCACCGAAGATTCTTAATGGATGGTACACCAATGTCAATAAGAATCTTCTCGGGTTGAGTAGCATAGTGGTCCTTCGACTTAAGATACCACTGTGGATGTATGAGACATCCTCCACACTTAGATGGCAGTCACGTCACCGATCTATTTAGATCAGACCTCCGCCTGTTCGTTGGGTGTGGATCGATCCTCAGGATATCCTGTGTGTGTCAAGATAGGATCCGTCAGTTCTGTGTACAGAGCATAGGTAGTCCATATATAATTAGCAGTCTGTTAAATCTGTGGCCACAGTATACTTCGGAAGTAAGTTCCGAGTGTTATTTAAGATTGCTAATAGATACGTCGACGAGATAATACCTATAGAGATTTGACGTTTACATCTATATCTCTGGGATTATCTGGATACCTGTGACGGAGGGATTATACGTATGCAATGACCTCGACCTGTATGGTTCAGCTAGTTTATCCGTGATCGTCATAATCTACGGGTGGATAGATTATGGACATGAAATTGGATTTCGTGACGGATATACCTGAATCTAGAGAGTCTCAATAATGAATCATACTCGTAGAGCACTAGAGCAACATTTATGAATAATGATGATTATTTATAAATCGTTTAAACGTTAAACGAAAAATACATGCGAACGGGCCGAACCGTCATTTCCTAATTAATGTGTATTTGTATTTAATATATGATATTATTAAATACACATTAATAAATAGTCAAATAAAGGTATTTGACATATATCATCAATATATGTATTTGAGATATTTAAAGTAAATATAATACATATATTTGATATATTTGTATTTAATTAATTATTTAATTGTTAAATGATTAATATAATTAAAATATAAATATATCACCAAATGATAAAGTTAGGAAATGATTATAAGTGTAAATGTTTGACTTTACATTAAAGGAAAATGTTGTCAAATTGATTTTGACTTCTTAAGATATTTGTTCAAAATTGTTTGAAAATGAAAATATCTTTTTCCTTTATTTTTCCTTAAATTCGGCCATAACACTTAAATATAAGAGTTATATTTTCTTAGTTGCATTTGTTGACTTAATTAAATATGTATAAAGTGTTATTTGGATATTTATGCAAGTTGACCAAATGTAAAGTGAAATGAAATTGAAATTGCAAAACTTGTATTGGCTAGGTAATTTCGGCCAAGGCATGTTGTCTAAGTATATATTGTTTTTCATTTCATTTCATTCTTAACCTAATACACTTTAAAGAAAACTCCATTAATGGAAACAAAGGAAGCTTGTGAGAAAGAAAGAAGAAATCAAAGAAAGCTTGGATTTTAGTAAGTTTCTTCAACTTACTATTAGAAAGGAAAATGTTCCTTAGGATCTAGGCTTTAACATATGATGTTCTTAGGTTATTTCTTTCTTTATTCTTTGTGTTTTTGATGATGGAAGTTTTGATGAAAGTGTAGAGCGTGTATGATGAAGGAAGCTTATGGCTATTGTAGTAATAATAAGTTCTTTTGTGGTTTTGGAAACCTTGTTGCTAATATAGAGTTGTTGACCCACTCTTAGATGACCTAAATTTATCTTGAGTTGTTTCATTGTGTTGAGACTTTGATTGGATGGAAGAAAGATGATTGAAGTGTTGGATTTAACCAATTTGGTCTAATTTGTCCAATTTGATGAAATTGAAAAATTAGGGTTCATGACCAATTCCAAATTTGGGGCTTTTCATATATGTTGTGCATTTGGATGTGTTATGATGCATATAAATTTTCATGTTCATTGGATTACATCTTGATGTGTTTTGATGCATGAAATGACAAAATGCACAAATTGCCCACCAAAGGGAGCATTCGGCCAAGGATGGAAAAAATGGGGATTTATGTTGCTTTTGGTGTTTTGATGTTTTGAACATGCTAAGTTCATCTTAGAAATGATTTAGAATCATTCAAATTGATTTGATCAATTTCGGACTAAAATGGACTAAATACCAAGTGTAAGGGTAATTTGGTAAATTCACTTAAATATGATTTATTTGAATTTATTTCATTATTTGATTATTGGATAATTAAATAAATATGTTTATTTAATTAATCCGAGAAAAAGTTTTGAAATCGGAAAATTTGATTTTCCACCACTTCCGATGCGTTACGGATTTAGCCCCTAAAACCCCTTCAAAATGGTATCAGAGCGAGTCTGATTCTAGGCCTCCATAAAATGATTAGCTTGTTTTATTCAATGTTTAATCATGTTTTCTTGACTTTATACATGCATGTTATAATCTAATTTGATTAGATTTAGGGTGTATGACACTTAATGGAATATCCCCGTTTAATAAGGTTTTAAAGTAACTAGTATTTGGAATACTTGTTTCTTGGTCCGTCTTGTCAATACGGTTTATAAATATCTTTTCGTTGACTACATCCGAGACCGTGCCTCTGCTGTGAGGGTGTAGCTGAAAGAAATTTATTTATGCCGAATGTATATTAGATACTAGATAAATTCAAGCGAAAGCGGAATCCTGAACGTGCCATAGCTGTCAGGGTTACGCAAGTAACTTGAGTTTATCATTGACAAGTTTAACCTTGGTACGTCTCCTTGTGGGCCTGCCTCGCAGCGACAACGAGAAACGGCCAGGACCGGAACCTTGGAGTCACTAGTGAGTGATTGACAATTAGTTGTCTACCTGTGAATATAAGTCGGCGAGACCGTGCCTCTGCTGTGAGTCGAAATATATTCATGGGGTCATCTTCCCATTATGGAATTCGATTTAATTATTGAATTCTCGTCTTTCCGTTGGGGATTACGGCATTACGTAAAAATAGTGGGAGGCACTGCTAAGTTAAAATATTCCATAACTTAGGCAGTGTATGTTATTATGGAAATTGCCGCTTGTTGTTTCCTTATTCTATAGTAGATAGAATTAAGCTTTTATTTACTGCACACATATTTTGATATGTTATCTGACTAGACTCTTTGTTGCAGTTATTCTAGAATAGGTTCTAGATACTAATAGACTAGGATATTATTAGATTAGTCTAAACCATCGGGAACTGTTGTTCCGATTTTCTTGAAAAATAAAGATGGTTAATGACTTAGTTTCTAAGTCATGATAGATAATCTAGATAGATATCCCCTTTAGGATATAATACTTTAGAGACAATAGTTTCTTATGCAGTAAGAATTGACTTGAATTAGTTCATGTCTCGAGATTCTTGACTGGTATTTAGAAAGCCCTATTAGGTATTTGTTTATCTAGTAATGACGTTTCTAAGCTTTAATTACCTTTAGAGGTAATGTGTCTGACACAATTTGCTAATCAGTTATTTACATTGTGTGAATAGTTGAATGCAAATAGTAAAGCTAAAGAAGGGAGATGCGTATATTAGGTATAGAAAATATCGATTTTTCACAATACTACAACTATAGGTATTGGATACCAGATCTCCGTCTAGTTATTTGAAATATTGGTTAACGATTGTTTTGATATTTGATATCGGAACTTGTGACTATTGGATAGTCACTTGTTCTTTATAAACAATTGTTACATATTTTATAATAACTAGTAGTGTAATTGACGTAGAGATAAACATTAATAAGAAAATATTCGGTAAAGTAAATAATTTAGACCACGGTGCTTTATTGGTTTAATCACTTAAGCATTGGATGCTTATTCCGTATGGTGAAGATGGTTTGATACTAGATCACACCACATATCCTTATCCATTTAATGAATATTGTATTCAGGAAAGTGATTAAGATCTCGTTTAATCAATTATTGTCATTGGACCACCAGATTTATTTAACTGATACATTGGATGTATGTAGTTTAATGAATAATATTGCTTAAGGTAGTTCTATACTTCGGAACTTAGTTGATGAATTGTCATAACTTATTTATGTGTTTCTGAAGGAACAATATTGAAAGTCTTGAAAGTATCAAGTACTTTCAATCCGTTCTGATGAAACGTAGATTGAACATTTTTGACTTGTTCAAATATATTCAATCTAAAGGTTTTAGAGAATTCTATCCTCAAAATTCATAACATGTCTTTGAACTGTTCAAAGATCTTTGATACGATCAAACGTATGAATTTAAGCAATTAGTTCTAAGGTTATTTAGTGAATATGATTCATATTCAATATTATTCTTCCATGATTCCATCTTGATGGAATTGAGTAGTGGGAGCAATTGGATCTTATATGATTTTAGTTCGTTTGATATTGAATGTTACCGAATTAGTTTCAATACTCTTGGGTTTATACTCCAGTAACACTAATTCATCTCTTTAATTAATGTTCCATTATTTCTACAGTTGCATATATGATATGTATAGGTAGAAAATTTGAATCTTGAAAAGTTTGAGATTTCAATCTTTCTTTTATATAATAGTTATATAATGGAAATTACTTACACCTCGGAGGTATAAGTAAAAGTTTATCGTTTATTCTGTTAATAGAATATTGTATTCTATTTAATAGAATATCTTTCCTACGATTCTAAGTAATAAAATCGTTTTATTACTTGGTGTGTAACATCAGATGTTAACTATTGTAGAAAAGACTTGACTTATTGAAGTCAAATGTGAGAATGATAAATTATAAATGGAACTATGTAATTAATAAGATGAAACAACCCTTATACATCTTCCGTACAAGTTTAATAGGATAAAAAAATCATTCACGAGTATTTGATACTTAATGGTTCCGTTGTTTTCTTACTGAAGAAAAATTATCCTATAACTTATAATGGAAGCGATATTTGATATCGATTCTGGAAGTTTACCATTGAACCATAGATCTAAGATTGTTCATAGCTTACTACGATCAAGTTTTGAACTTGATTACGCTTTCATTATGAATTAGTTCATGATATGTGCTAATTGTTTGCGCAGCGAAAGCAATGTGAGCTTATTAAAGGTTTGACCTTACAGTATGACAGTGAGAAAAGTTATACTCAGCAATCTATTGTAGATTCTAAGAAAAACTTATCTCTAGTCACGCTAATTGAACAATTAAAGATATATTGGTTAATGTTGATAATAAACTGTATTTTAGCTAAAGAATGCAAAGTGGCATTTTTGGATGACTTATTCAGATAAGAGATCAGTTGTGATTCCTTATTTGAAGAGTTCATTCTGAAATGGCCCTAGAGTTTGTGTTCTGCTGAGATCGCAGTTTAGTGTGCTAGCTTACAGAGCCTATTGTAGACTCGGATAAGTCTTCCAGAAATATGTGTTCTCTATTTTTGATATCGTCAATTGTCTGATCTTGTCAAAGTATATAGAATACATATGTGATAAAAGGGTTAGTGGGAGCGTACAAATTACTTTCTATGTTATATATCCTAACAAACATTATCATTATTATAGTAATAATGAGATGTTTGTTAGGTAAAAGGTTTACCTAAGTCTTTTTTACTCGTGAAAACAGTGGGAGTAGTCTCTGTTATATACGATATAAAGTTTTATATAAGATATAAAACCAAGAGACTTGTGAGATACTCCTATTAGTCGTACATTAGATATGATCTAATGAAGGACATAACAAGGCTTTCTGTATGACAGTTAGTATAACTGTTCGACAGTTATTGTGTGTCTTATACATAGTATTCATCTTTCGTAAAGGATGATTCCTTTTTCGAAAGAGATATTGATTAGAATGTCTAAACAATATTATTTATTTGATGATGACATAGTGAATACTTTATTATGTGCGATTATCGATGTCGATTTAATCGTAATTGTTACGAGTTATTTTGACATCCTATAGACCATATGATGGATCTTGAAACACGTTCTTTGTGATCTTTGAGATATTAAGAACGAGTTTCTAATTCATGGAGAATATAGTCTGCAACCATTAGGGTCGTATTAGTTTTGAGACTAATTATGACGTTAGACAGTCTACGTCATAAAGAGTCAGAAAAAGATGCAGTGGGAGTGTCACGAAGGTTCTACTTTTATAGTGGAATTATATGCAACTTATAAAGTATTGACTTATGAAGTTGCATAGTGACCTTATAAAATAGAAGTTTGAATTGTTATTGTGCTTGCGGTTGTCTTCATAGTATTTCGGATTTGATCCTTAATTACTTGGACAACTAGTAGCTGTAGCACAATACTGATGTAGCATCAGAGTCATATTAATGTATAATCTAGATTCTACAAAATATGAATGATGCTGACTATGGGAAACGATGGAGTTTGTTTGACAAACTCAATATGTCATAGCGGACTGTGTTTTGTTGCCTACCTCTTAAGTACTGGGTGAGCTTTTGAGGGCCATGTGCATACGATGCACATTAAGATGGGTATATGATACCGTGGATTGGCACTAGAGCAAGTGGGAGAAAATTGGGGTTGGTGCTAGAGCGCCAATCCGGACCGTATTTATGTCTGATTCATGAATACGAACATCCCCTTATTCCATAATATTACTTATTTATGGTTGCACCTCTTGTTCTTATATACGTATTCGATCTGATTACGATTAGATTGAAACTAAATGTGGTTTAGTGATATGTATATATTAGACAAAGGCCCGATAATATATAATGCAGTACACAGTTACAAAGTTAGTTTGTAATTGACATTGGGAAGTGTCACTGCTATATGAATATTATCAACATAGTTCCTGGTCAAGATTGCTAACACGGGTCGGTTAGTCAAATCCGTTGTTGAGACCAGTACATGTCGTATATCGAGACTTGGTCCGATGGTTTATCCCAATGAACCATTAGTCTAGGGAGACTCGTATAGACGTGTAGGTGTTTATAGTGGATAAACACTGAACGGCTCACCGAAGATTCTTAATGGATGGTACACCAACGTCAATAAGAATCTTCTCGGGTTGAGTAGCATAGTGGTCCTTCGACTTAAGATACACTGTGGATGTATGAGACATCCTCCACACTTAGATGGCAGTCACGTCACCGATCTATTTAGATCAGACCTCCGCCTGTTCGTTGGGTGTGGATCGATCCTCAGGATATCCTGTGTGTGTCAAGATAGGATCCGTCAGTTCTGTGTACAGAGCATAGGTAGTCCATATATAATTAGCAGTCTGTTAAATCTGTGGCCATGGTATACTTCGGAAGTAAGTTCCGAGTGTTATTTAAAGATTGCTAATAGATACGTCGACGAGATAATACCTATAGAGATTTGACGTTTACATCTATATCTCTGGGATTATCTGGATACCTGTGACGGAGGGATTATACGTATGCAATGACCTCGACCTGTATGGTTCAGCTAGTTTATCCGTGATCGTCATAATCTACGGGTGGATAGATTATGGACATGAAATTGGATTTCGTGACGGATATACCTGAATCTAGAGAGTCTCAATAATGAAACATACTCGTAGAGCACTAGAGCAACATTTATGAATAATGATGATTATTTATAAATCGTTTAAACGTTAAACGAAAAATACATGCGAACGGGCCGAACCGTCATTTCCTAATTAATGTGTATTTGTATTTAATATATGATATTATTAAATACACATTAATAAATAGTCAAATAAAGGTATTTGACATATATCATCAATATATGTATTTGAGATATTTAAAGTAAATATAATACATATATTTGATATATTTGTATTTAATTAATTATTTAATTGTTAAATGATTAATATAATTAAAATATAAATATATCACCAAATGATAAAGTTAGGAAATGATTATAAGTGTAAATGTTTGACTTTACATTAAAGGAAAATGTTGTCAATTGATTTTGACTTCTTAAGATATTTGTTCAAAATTGTTTGAAAATGAAAATATCCTTTTCCTTTATTTTTCATTAAATTCGGCCATAACACTTAAATATAAGAGTTATATTTTTCTTAGTTGCATTTTTTGACTTAATTAAATGTAATAAAGTGTTATTTGGATATTTATGCAAGTTGACCAAATGTAAAGTGAAATGAAATTGAAATTGCAAAAACTTATATTTGGCTAGGTAATTTCGGCCAAGGCAAATGTTGTCTAAAGTATATATTGTTTTCATTTCATTTCATTCTTAACCTAATACACTTTAAAGAAAACTCCATTAATGGAAACAAAGGAAGCTTGTGAGAAAGAAAGAAGAAAATCAAAGAAAGCTTGGATTTTAGTAAGTTTCTTCAACTTACTATTAGAAAGGAAAATGTTCCTTAGGATCTAGGCTTTAACATATGATGTTCTTAGGTTATTTCTTTCTTTATTATTTGTGTTTTTGATGATGAAGTTTTGATGAAAGGTAGAGCGTGTATGATGAAGGAAGCTTATGGCTATTGTAGTAATAAGTGTTCTTTTGGTTTTGGAAACCTTGTTGCTAATATAGAGTTGTTGACCCACTCTTAGATGACCTAAATTTGATCTTGAGTTGTTTCATTGTGTTGAGACTTTGATGGATGGGAAGAAAGATGATTGAAGTGTTGGATTTAACCAATTTGGTCTAATTTGTCCAATTTGATGAAATTGAAAAATTAGGGTTCATGACCAATTCCAAATTTGGGGCTTTTCATATATGTTGTGCATTTGGATGTGTATATGATGCATATAAATTTTCATGTTCATTGGATTACATCTTGATGTGTTTTGATGCATGAAATGACAAAATGCACAAATTGGCCACCAAAGGGAGCATTCGGCCAAGGATGGAAAAATGGGGATTTATGTTGCTTTTGGTGTTTTTATGTTTTGAACATGCTAAGTTCATCTTAGAAATGATTTAGAATCATTCAAAATTGATTTGATCAATTTCGGACTAAAATGGACTAAATACCAAGTGTAAAGGTAATTTGGTAAATTCACTTAAATACGATTTATTTGAATTTTATTTCATAATTTGATTATTGGATAATTAAATAAATATGTTTATTTAATTAATCCGAGAAAAAATTTAGAAATCGGAAAATTTGATTTTCCACCACTTCCGCTGCGTTACCGGATTTAGCCCCTAAAACCCATACAGTGTTTACCGATGGTACGGGAAACAGCTTCGCTCGGGATAGACCCCCTCAGAATTCTATTGTAGTATGGCTATGTGTCTATGAATTCCGAAATCAGGGTAGGTGTATTTGGTCTTAACCTGAGACTTGCACCGCTAATACTTGCGACAATCAATATACTTTGGTTTTGGTCGTCCGGGCTTTAACAGGTTCTGTGTACGCCTCTGCGGGTATATTGAGAATCGTAGTGTGTTGGGTGTGATGTCAAGATGGAAGTATCACTCTAGTTATATGGAGATGATGATCGCGTAGGGATACAGAACTGGTTCTCTAAGGGTTGCAACCATCGGGATAATATGACTTGGTCATGATTATCCGATAATAAAGAGACTAGTTGCTAG
This sequence comes from Zanthoxylum bungeanum, assembly GCA_019454045.1. Lineage (NCBI taxonomy): Eukaryota > Viridiplantae > Streptophyta > Magnoliopsida > Sapindales > Rutaceae > Zanthoxylum > Zanthoxylum bungeanum. Next base: position 66,497 of record SKCR01037805.1, on the reverse strand, counting down.
TGATCTGATAAATGCTTCGTACGGGGCAGACACTGTACCAACCCCAGGCCTTACATGTGATCATCCGATACTGGATCGAAATACACAATACTACGTATACTACGCCTGATATAGATCACATATTCCTGTAAGGATATTTCTGGAGAATTGGGTAGGCATGATGCTTTGCTAGAAGCCAACCTTGTCTTGTAAATCGGTACAAACGTAGTACTAGGTACGTACGTGTTCGGATAGTCTGACGACCGTATTTAGTGCCAACATATCCGGGGATCTCATGGGTCGCTTCCCGAAGATTCACCGATGACGTATAACTCGTACTTTATTAATCTGAGATTAATTAGATGAGAGAGAAAATTAAAATGGGATTAATTACGGAGATATTTTATCTGGGATAAAATATCAATAAAATAGAGATAACGATTAATTTGGAATTAATCGATAAAATAATATATTCGATATATTATACGAAATTGGATTTCGACGCGGAATTGAAATTATATTTTAATTCGGGCGAACGAGTTAATTTAGAATTAATTCATTAGTGAGGTGAATAGTGATTTTGCTAGGCATAATCATTTAATTGCGTCGCCAACGGAAAATTCGTTAATTCGGAATTAACGAACCCGAGCTCGGGAGTGTTTGTGAGCGCATTCGCATTTCGAATTCGAGTGCGGCACGCATGTCACATCAAGCGTCAAATCGCTAGTCACATCAAGCGTCAAATCATTAGTCACTTTGAGTGATATGACAACTTGTCACTTGATTGATTGAGTGATGTGAATAGTTGATGGAGTGGTTGGCATAGTTGCCTTTGACTTTTTGGAAAAGGAAAAATGGTATATGTTTATTTGTTTTTTGAAAAAAATTAACTAAAACAATTTTTTAACAACCACACATCCTCTCTCTCTTCCCTTCTCTCTTGCTCAAGGTCTTGGACCTCTTTCTTCTTCTTATTTTCTGTTATCACCGAGAATGAAGAGGAAAATCAAAGGAAATTTTTGTGGCAAAAATTCCTAAGTGCTAGCACACCATTTGAGTCTTGCGAATATGATAGGGAACCGCACATATGAGCATGGAATTCAACAACACAAGCTTGGAGCTTGATGGAGATCCATGGCCGAATTGGAGGAGCTAAAAACTGCAGTTTGCCGAGAGCATTGGAGGACTTCAAAGGGCTTAAAAAGTTTTGTTCTTCGACGCATCGCTCAACCGATCATTATGAGTATTCTGAGACTTCATTTGATGTATTTGCATGTTGTTTCTTGCTTGATAATTGATCATCGGGACCGTAGAACTCCGATAATGGTATCAGAACGAGTTAAAAGCATGAAACTTGATTTAGGGTTAAAATTGGGTAAATTGATTTGAGCATGATTTGGTTAAAATTGTTTGATTAAGTATGCTTAATTGATGTTTAATTGAAGTTTGATTGGATCAATTTCATGAAAATTGATTTGGAACAATTTTCCCCAATACTCTTGGCTTGGCCGAATGTTGAGGAACCCTAAATCTCTTGGAATTTTTGATTTTTGATTCATTGGATGACTTGATATCAATTGGGAAATGTTGATTTAATGTGAATTGGATTTAATTGGATTGAATTCGAATTGAACATCAAATTACCCAAATTGCCGAGACATAAAGCATGGTATATTTGTTGGGGTTGGTGCTCAGAGCGCCAATTCCCGGTTGTATTTCTGTTAAATACTTATGTAAAACATTATTATTATGAATAATATATGCAGTTCTATAATATAATCTATCTTTCTATATGGTAAAGACGTGTAATGACCCGAGAATGATTAGTCATGATACAGTTGCAAAAGTGTCGCAACGGACATTGAGAAGTATCATGATGTTGTCATTCTCAGACAGTTCCTGGTCAAGGTTTACACTACTTGGTCAGTATAGTAAACCCGTTGAGACCGGTACATGTCGTATACTGGAATATATGATTCCAATGGTTTCTCAATGAACCATTAGTTTTGGAGACTAGTATAGACGTGTAGGTGTTTATAGCGGATAAACACTGAATGACTCACCGAAGATTCTTAATGGATGGTACACCAGCGTCAATAAGAATCTTCTTGGGTTGAGTAGCACTTGTGATTCTTAGACTTGAGATGCCATTGTGGGCACATGAGACATCTTCTACACTTAGACGGCAGTCACGTCACCGATCTATTTAGATCAGACCTCCGCATGTTCGTTGGGTGTAGACAGATCCTCAGGGTGTCCTATGTGTATCAAGATAGGATCCGTCAGTTCTGTGTATCAGAGCATAGGTAGTCCATATGATTAGCAATCAGATAAAACCATGGGCCCGTGGTAAAGTTTAGAAGCTAGTTCTAAACATTCTTTTAGAGATTGCTAATGGAATAGTTGACTGGATAATCCCGATAGAGATTTGACGTTTACATCTATATCTCTAGGATTTATCCGGATACCTGTGACGGAGGAATTATACATTTGCCATGACCTCGACCTGTATGGTTCAGTGAGATTATCTGTGATCGTCATAATCTACGGGTGGATAGATTATGGACACGAAATTTGATTTCGTGACGGATATACCTGAATCTAGAGAGTCTAATAATGAAACATACTCGTAGAGCACTAGAGCAACATTAATAAATAATATTGATTATTTATAAAGTCGTTTAAAGGTTAAAGGCAAGATACGTGCTAAAAGGACTAGATAGTCATTTGCCTAATTATTGTGTATTTACATTTAATACTTGATTAATTTAAATACACATTAATTAATAGTCAAAATGAGTTATTTGACTTATATCCTAAATGAATATATGTTTTAATATTAATGTAAATATATATATATATTAATATATTTGTATTTGATTAATTAATTGATATTTATTGTTAAATGATTAAATTAATTAAAATATAAATATCTTACATTAGGATATTTAAAGTAAATGATGTTAGTTGCTTTTTTGACTTAAATAAATATCTAATAAAGTTGTATTAAGATATTATGCAAGTTGATAACATTAATTTGAAATGAAATTGAAGTTACATTACTTGTATTTGCTAAGGTGAAATTCGGCCAAGGCACATTTGGTGCAAGTATATATTGATTTTCATTTCACTTTACACTTAAACTAATATACACTTTAAACAAAAAGAAACTCCATTGAAGAGACTTAAAGGTAGCTTGAGAAAGAAAGAAAGATCAAAGAAAAGCTTGATTTTAGTAAGTTTTTTCCAACTTGCTATTAGTAAGGAAATTGTTCCTTAGGATCTAGGCTTTAATATATGATATCCTTAGGTTATTTCTTTCTTTTTTCCTTGTGGTTTTTGTTGATGGAAAGTTTGATAGAAGTGTTGAGCATGTATGGTGAAGGAAGGTTGTGACTATTGTAGTTGTAAACTTTCTTTAAAGGTTTTTGAAACCATGTTGCTAATCTAGAGTTATTGACCCACTCTTAAATGAATAGATTTGATCTTGAGTTGTTTCATTGTGTTGAGACTTGGATTGGATGGAAGAATGATGATTGAAGTAATTGATTTAATGTATTTGGTCTAATTTGTCCAATTTGTGGAAATTGAAAAATTAGGGTTCATGACTAATTCCAAATTTGGGGGTTTTCATATATGTTGTTGTATTTGTGTATATGATGCATATAAAGTTTCATGTTGATTGGATATCATTTGGATGTGTCTTGAAGCGAAAGTGCAAAATGCATAAAATGGAACCTAAAGGAGGCTCTCGGCCTTGTGAGAGAAATTGGGGATTTTGGTGTTGTTGTGTTGTTTTGAGTTTTGAAACATGCTAAGTGTTGGATAATATGACCCATAGCGTCACTATTTGTACAGATCATAGTGTTGTTGTACAAATTAACTATGTGACAAGGAAATTGCACTCTCATCATTTGTGATTAGATCACCTTAGATATATAAATGAAGAGAGGTCCATATGATTAGTTCCTGGATTGAGATGATATGAGACAGTATCAGTCCACGAAGGATTAATCATTAAATATCCCTAGCCGGAGTATTATCGAGACTGGACATCGATAATGCAGAATAGGCTAGTATTGCACTTGTGCGCGTTGTGAGGGCACAACGGCATAGTTCTCATATATTTGGGTGTTGGATACTCATGCAAGTGCGATAGGAGGTTGTGTTTCACCGATGGTACGGGAAACAGCTTCGCTCTGGATAGACCCCTCGGAATCCCATTGGTATTATGACTATGTGTCTATGGGAGTCCGACATCAGGGTAGGTGTGTCTGGTCTTAACCTGAGACTTGCATCGCTAATACTTACGACAATCGGTAAACTTTGGGTTGGTGGTCCAGGTCTTAACCGGTTCTGTGTACACCTCTTCTGGGTTATCAGAGAATCGTAGTGTATTGGGTGTGATGTCAAGACGGAAGTATCACTCCAGTCATAGTGGAGATGATGTCACACAGGATACGGTATTAGTGCTCTTAAGTGCTGGCCAGCCATCGGGATATTATGACAAGGTCATGTATGTCCGATTATAGAGACTAGTTACCAGACATCCGATATGTGCTTCGGACGGGGCAGACACTTATCCAGCCCCAGCCCTAGCACGTGACTATCCGATACTGGGCCGATATACACGATACTTGGTATACTACGCCTGATATAGATCTTACATATTCTTAGATGAATATGACCGGAGAATTGGATAGACTTCTGCTTTGCTAGAAGCCGATCTTGGTCTCGTAAATCGGTTAGTAGAAACGTAGTACTTGGTACGTTACGTGATTCGGATTATTCCGACGACCGTATTTACTGCCGAATTATCCGGGGATATCATGGGTCGCTTCCGATAATGCACCGATGACGCATACTCGCACTCATTAATAATCTGGGATTATATAGAAGAGAGAGAAAATTAATCTAGGATTAATTACGGAGATATTTTATCTAGGATAAAATATCATCTAAAGAGAGAGAGCGATTAATTTGGAATTAATCGGTAAATTAATATATTTGATATATTAAACGAAATTAGATTTCGACGCAGAATTGAAATTAGATTTCGACGCAGAATTGAAATTAGATTTTAATTCGGGCGAACGAATTAATTTAGAATTAATTCGTTAGCGACGTGAATAGTGAATTCGCTAGGCGTAATCATTTAATTACGACGCGACGGAAAATTCGTTAATTTAGAATTAGCGAACCCGAGCCGAGTATGATTGCGAGCGCATTCGTATTTCGAATTCGAGTGCGGCGACGCAAGTCACATCAAGCGTCAAATCATTCGTCACATCAAGCGTCAAATCAAATGTCACTTTGAGTGATGTGATTGATTGATGTGATTGATTGATTGAATGACTACATGTCACTTTGATAAAGTGAAATGAATAGTTGATGGAAGTAGATGAAATAGTGTTAGTTGTTGAGACTTTTACCATTTTATTATTTTGATATATTATTTGGTAATTGTTTTAATATATTTTCTTGGAAAAAATAATAAAGCATTTTGGAAAATGCTTTGACTACCTAATTAACACCATTTTCTCTCCATCTCTCCTTCTCTCTATCTCACGCCCAAGGGGCTGTTTCTTTCTTCTCCAACACAGCTCACTGCCGTGAGCTTTAGGGGAGCAATGAGTGGATTTTTCATGGAAAAATCTAAGTGCTAGCACACTTGCGATTATTGCGAAGGTGTTAGGGAGGTTCACCCATGAGGGCGGGACTCATCCGACGGAGTTTGGAGCTTCGAAATGAGACCCGAATCAGCTCAAACCAGTGAGCAAATCTGCAGCAGTGGGCGTGACCAAGGCAGTGGAGTTTTGGCTTCATTCGTCTTCAAATCGTCGCTCTCACCGATCGATGTGAGTATTCCGCAAACTTCGTCGATATGTATTCGCAATATTTTTCATGCTTATAATCGATCCGGGACCTTAATAGAAACCAACAATGGCATCAAGAGCCTAGGTTTGAGCATGAAAATGTAGGGCTTAAAATTTGGGTAAACTTGTTTTGAGCATGATTTGAATGAATTGAATGTTTGAGTATGCTTATAACATGTTTAATTAGTGATTGATTGGATCAATTTAATGAAATGAAATAATGATGGGATCAATTTTTCCCCAAAAATTCATGTTGGCCGAAAGTTTAGGGTTATTTGGAAATTTGGAATTTTTTGATTTTGATTCATTGGATGAATTGGAATCATATAGGATGATGTTAATTTAAGATTAATTGGATTGAATTTTGAATTGAAAAAAATCCCCAATTTCCTTAAGGTGGCCGAATGCATTATGCCCTATAATGTCTTGGATTTTTGATTTTGTGACATTGGATGTGTATGAAATCAAATTGGATGGTGATTTAATGTCGATTGTGGGTTCGATTGGATTGAAACCAAATCGGACACAAAATCACTCCCTTGGCCGAGACTAAGTAGCATGTAAAATGGGTTTGATTTTTTCATTTATGTGTTGGACATGTGATGATAATAATGAGCATGATTAATTGGACTAATTTCATGTTTTGGAAATATTGATTTGGGTGATTAATCATGAATGCACTTTAGGTAATTAAATTGCGAAATTGGATTTGTGTAATTTAATGAATTAGGCCTTTAAATTGGATTTGGGCTTATTAAGTTGTAATTGGGTTATTGGGCTTGATTTTATCAAGTTGGGTTTAGGCCATGTGGATTGGATCCAATTGGGCCCAAAACCATAACCATAAAGCCCAAATGCAACTTATAAACCTTTAAAGTTTAATTGGGCCTAATGGGCCTAAATTGATTTCTAGGCTTATGGGGTTACTCCTTGATTGGGCTTTGGTTGCCGAAGCCCACGCCTTAAAGAAATTAATTAAAGCCCATTAGACTTGAATTGAATTGACGTTGGACGTTAATCGGGCTTTGAGTCCCGACGCGATTAAATTTGAAATTTAAGTCGAAAAGGTTTATTAAATAAAGTGTAATATTTAATTTGGAATTGAATAGTGAATTAGTATTAAATACATGTTAATTGGATTTAATGATGTAGTTTAATTTAATTCATGAATTCGTACTTTGAGTACTTATTCGCAAAAACGAGTTTGACTCGACCAAAATCAAATCGTTGTTTGAACATTGGATGATCACATAATTATCAGATTAATTAATTGATTAGATTGATTGATAACATGCTTATGTGTGAATACATGGTTGTGATGAATGAATAATGTATATCGGATGGATATTAGTCGGGTGGGGCAATTTTGGAAATTGTTGTAATAATTCGATTTATTAAATGGAACCTGCGTGTCCAGTTATCACCTCTATTCTCTTTGTATTCTCTTCTCACATATTCCCCTCAATGTAAATGAGGTTTCTTTAGAAGTGTAGTGTAACGGGTAGTAGAGTAATACAAGTACTAGCTTGAGTGAGAAAGGGAGAGATTTGATCTAGGATCAATGTGTTAAGTATCTATCCGCATATCATTATTATTTATTTCATACTCGCTTTATTATGTATTTAGAATGCATGTTTAAGGGTGTATGATGATGAGACCTTAACAAAGATAATGAAATTGGAAGCCAATTTGCACGCGAAAAGCCCTCATCAAATATCATGCGTCTTTTCCTTCCATTGAGTGATTCTTGCTCAAGATCCTAGATTGGCATGGGTTGTTGGCCAAAGTCAAGCCCTTGTCCGTCGAAGATGTGCTTGAATCACGAAGCTTTGTTCCATATTGGTGTCTTGTCCAAGTTGTGGTTTGTTGGCCAAAGTCAAGACCACTTCTTGTCCATCGACATTGATTACGAAGCTTCCATGGTCAATGGGTCCGCGCTTGACTGGGATCATTAGGTTTGTTGTGCCAAAGCCAAGGCCTAGTTGATTCAGAGGAAAAAGGTTAGGCTATATATTGGATATATAGGCATATATAAGATATATGTTTCGGACTTGGATGTCCACCTACCGGATCTAGGAGTTGGATGAGATCCAATTGATCTTAGAGATCTACCTGTTAATTATCATACAATTTGTTGGCCAAAGTCAAGATTGTGTGATAATTAACGGGATCCTAGCCCACTAGGAAACACGGTTTCCCAAGTACTCGACAGAGGGTTAGAGGCTCGCCGAAAAATAGTGGGAGGCAAGAATTGAATTTGCAATATTCGTTCAATTACTCGCCATACGCGCTCAAACAAATATCACTCGTCATATATTAAAAGTATTAGTTGGACTAATATTTAATGTTGTTTTAATAAAACAGTTGGACTGTATTATACTTGATTATATATAATTGGATTATATTAATCAATATATTTGAATTAATTAATTTCAGTTTACAGTTGATTTTTATAATTGGATTATAGTAATCAATGTAATTGAGGTTAATTAATTTGGATTAATTTGATTATATAGTTGGACTATTATAATCATTATATATATATATAGTACCACTAATCGTTGATTAAATAGTGGGACTATTGTAATCAAGACAAAATAAAAGTTGGATATTTAAGATTATATTTTAAATGATTTAATTTTCAAATTGGGAATTAATAATAGGTTACTTTATTTGATAAAATAACTTATTATACCTTAAGCCCAAAATTAAGCAAATAAGTAGAGCGTAAATCTTTGGAAGATTTATGTGATGATAACTTTAGTGCTTAATTTAACATACTTGTCAAAAATCTATGTTTAGATTTAAGAAGTATTAAAATTGCAATAAATAATTCTTGGAGAATTAATTGACTAATCTAGAGGAGAAAAGTCAAAGTTTGCAATTGGGCATGTAGCACGAGGTGCACATTGTTTCGATATTCTAAAAACCCAAGGCTTGGCCTAAGGTTCCTGAAATATTGAAAAGGGTAATTCACATATCCCAAAGTGACTACCATTTGGATATGGCAGACACGAAGGAATTAAAGAAAGGGCAAGGCTCTGACTTTAAAAATGTTTGTCAAAGTTATGTTCACTACTAGTATTGAAATTAGATTTTAAATACTTAGTGTGGTACATAAAACATATGTATTGATGTTCAGAATCTGCTTTGAGCAGGATACTGACTTCAAATTGAGATTGCTCTGCGAATCGGAAACGGGACGGAAGTCGCTGTTTCGACCGTAGATACCTAAGTTTAGGAACTACCCTTCGGGTGTGTACTTAAATTAGGAACTGTTATAATGTAACTAGTTTGACTAGAGACATTATCTCTATATCAGTGTTTAATCCATTGTGGATAAACCTTTATATTCTAGAACACTAAGGTTTCATTATATAAAGATGATACTGAGATAAACACATTAGATGTGAGAGTAACAGAATTTATATTTTGAATATAATTAAAATCTCAAAACATATAAAATGACAAATAAATAGCTCAAATTGATTTGATCAAGTAGAGACTTATTTGTGGCATTGTAGTCTAGGACAAAATTAAACAAGACTCGTATATCCACACTTTTGAAGAGTGGGTACTAGGACTGATTTGACTATTCAAATAAAGTCTACGAATCTAGTTTGTTAGGTAAAGTACCTAAAACACTGTTTACTTGGTAATAGTGTAAGTGCCACCGATCTGTTAGCCCTATTCATGGTGAAGTTAGTGGACCCATATCTAGCTAGGCTAGATGTGAACATGAATGTTTCGTGACCTTAACGGATGTGACATCACGTTATGGTTATGTGTTTTTTTCGAAGAACACAGATCGGAAACTTTTAGAGTTTCGACACGAAGTAGATAAACAGATCGACTATAGTATTATGCCGTCACGGTAAGACCGTAATGGAAAATACTTAAGCAGTAAGTTTCAAACATACATGAAAGAGTATAGTATTCTTTCAGATGAGGACTCCTCCCGAGACACGTCAGTTAGACGGTGTGTCCGATCGAAAACCGAATTTTGTTGGACATGATAAGGTTTATCACGAGTCGCTATGAGCTATCATTTCCTTCAACAGGATATGTATTAACAGTGCAAAACTTATTTAGAATAAGGTTCCAAATAAATCTGTTTGACAGATATCATATAGGATATGAACAGGAAAGAAACAGGGTTTCTCATTCCTAATAATTTGGGTATGCCGGGCATAATTTGGATGATACCAAACTAGAACCCAAATTGGATAAGTGCCAATTATAGGTTATCCTTGGGAAAACCATAAGTATAGTACTTATATATCCCACAAGATAACAATATAATTGTTGCTCACCATGCGGTTTTCCTAAGAGGAACACCGATATGCAGTGGTCAGTGGGAGAATAGTGATACTCGATGAAAATCGGAGTAATACTATTCAAGGCACGAAGTCCTTAATGGAACACATAAATAGTTCATCAAGGATGAAACTAAACCATTAATCTTCAAATACACAAGAACCTCGTAGATCGGAGAGAATCAGAAAACAACCTGGGGTATGGGTTTCTGATCTCACCTCATAAAGATATTAATCTTATTGAGGAATACCAACCGACTACGTATGAGGAAGTGATACAAGGTATCGACTCCCTATTATGGCAAAGTGCCATGAGTCCGAAATGGATTCCATGTATAACAACTATGTTTGGATACTAGTTATTGTACCGCAAGGCATTATGCCTATTGGTACAATCAACGTCTTCAAGGAAGACATACATGGATGGCAACATACCAACGTACAAAGCTAGGCTTGTGACGGAAAGGTATCGTTATCAACATTGTGTTGATTACGGTTCAACCTTTTACCTGTTGCCATGGTAAATCCATTTTGAAGATGCTTGTAGATACTGCATATTTCATTTATGAAATGTGTCAGTTAAAGATCAAAATCACTTTCCTGAAAAGGAAACCGCTTGGAGGATGCTTACAACATCCTGACGATTTTGTATAACCGACAAACAAGGTTTGCGGGTTATTCGATCCATGTTTGGATTGAAGCAAGCATAGGTTCTTGGAACTGTCGTTTTGAAATAATCATAATGGTTGTGATTTGACTCAAAACGAAATGATTCTTGTGTATATAAGGAGGTTAGTGGGAGAGCACTGATAAGGAAATTCCCATAAAGCAATTGGTGAAAGCTTGGCTTTCATAGAAATTCTCCGTAGAATTCTGGAGAGTAACAACCTTTATTCAAGGAATAAAGATCTACTGGGATAGATTTGGAGTTGTTAACACTCTCTGAGAAATTGTACATTTAAAATGTACTTGATATGGTGTCTCATACGCTTTGAGCATATGGAGTCACAATCAGGTCAATCCAAGTGATAGTCACTGGATTGAAGTTAAAGACATCTGTTAGTATCTTAGAGAACTAAAGATGCTGTCTTAAACTATGGAGAAGGAGAACTTGAAGTGACTGGGATCACTACCGCAAGTTTCCAAACAATTAAATACTGCGGTACTATAAAGTTTGAATAACGGGACAATGAGCTGGAAATCTTCCGAGCAAGATACTGTTGCCGAATAAACAACAAATGCGGATTATTGCTGCAGCTGAGGCAGCAATAGAAGCCATTTGGGTCGATAAAAAATCTAATTAGATTAGATATAGTTCTGTTAGCAGCTGAGCTAGGCGTCAGCACAAGGCTCAAGAATTAAAGGTCTCATCGACGATCCAGATATATACTTCTATATCATCTGATTCGTTCGGATCATACATCGTGGCGATGTGATGATCGTATAAATCGCGTCAGACGATAATCATGCAAATCCGCTGACGAAAACCTTTTCTCAGCAATTTGAGCGAACCGTACATAGTTCGGGTGTTCGACACTTGAGTGACTGGCTATGTGCCAAGTGGGAGATTGTTGGATAATATGACCCATAGCGTCACTATTTGTACAGATCATAGTGTTGTTGTACAAATTAACTATGTGACAAGGAAATTGCACTCTCATCATTTGTGATTAGATCACCTTAGATATATAAATGAAGAGAGGTCCATATGATTAGTTCCTGGATTGAGATGATATGAGACAGTATCAGTCCACGAAGGATTAATCATTAAATATCCCTAGCCGGAGTATTATCGAGACTGGACATCGATAATGCGGAATAGGCTAGTATTGCACTTGTGCGCGTTGTGAGGGCACAACGGCATAGTTCTCATATATTTGGGTATTGGATACTCATGCAAGTGCGATAGGAGGTTGTGTTTCACCGATGGTACGGGAAACAGCTTCGCTCTGGATAGACCCCTCGGAATCCCATTGGTATTATGACTATGTGTCTATGGGAGTCCGACATCAGGGTAGGTGTGTATGGTCTTAACCTGAGACTTGCATCGCTAGTACTTGCGACAATCGGTAAACTTTGGTTTGGTGGTCCAGGTCTTTAACCGGTTCTGTGTACACCTCTTCTGGGTTTATCAGAGAATCGTAGTGTATTGGGTGTGATGTCAAGACGGAAGTATCACTCCAGTCATAGTGGAGATGATGTCACGCAGGATACGGTATTAGTGCTCTTAAGTGCTGGCCAGCCATCGGGATATTATGACAAGGTCATGTATGTCCGATTATAGAGACTAGTTACCAGACATCCGATATGTGCTTCGGACGGGGCAGACACTTATCCAGCCCCAGCCCTAGCACGTGACTATCCGATACTGCTTTGCTAGAAGCCGATTTGTCTCGTAAATCGGTAGAACGTAGTACTTGGTACGTACGTGATTCGGATATTCCGACGACCGTATTTACTGCCGAATTATCCGGGGATCTCATGGGTCGCTTCCCGATAATGCACCGATGACGCATAACTCGCACTCATTAATAATCTGGGATTATATAGAAGAGAGAGAAAATTAATCTAGGATTAATTACGGAGATATTTTATCTAGGATAAAATATCATCTAAAGAGAGAGAGCGATTAATTTGGAATTAATCGGTAAATTAATATATTTGATATATTAAACGAAATTAGATTTCGACGCAGAATTGAAATTAGATTTTAATTCGGGCGAACGAATTAATTTAGAATTAATTCGTTAGCGACGTGAATAGTGAATTCGCTAGGCGTAATCATTTAATTACGACGCGACGGAAAATTCGTTAATTAGAATTAGCGAACCCGAGCCCGAGTGTGATTGCGAGCGCATTCGTATTTCGAATTCGAGTGCAGCGACGCAAGTCACATCAAGCGTCAAATCATTCGTCACATCAAGCGTCAAATCAAATGTCACTTTGAGTGATGTGATTGATTGATGTGATTGATTGATTTAATGACTACATGTCACTTTGATAAAGTGAAATGAATAGTTGATGGAAGTAGATGAAATAGTGTTAGTTGTTGAGACTTTTACCATTTTATTATTTTGATATATTATTTGGTAATTGTTTTAATATATTTTCTTGGAAAATATATAAAGCATTTTGGAAAATGCTTTGACTACCTAATTAACACATTTTCTCTCCATCTCTCATTCTCTCTATCTCACGTCCAAGGGGCTGTTTCTTTCTTCTCCAACACAGCTCACTGCCGTGAGCTTTAGGGGAGCAATGAGTGGATTTTTCATGGAAAAATCTAAGTGCTAGCACACTTGCGATTATTGCGAAGGTGTTAGGGAGGTTCACCCATGAGGCGGGACTCATCCGACGGAGTTTGGAGCTTCGAAATGAGACCCGAATCAGCTCAAACCAGTGAGCAAATCTGCAGCAGTGGGCGTGACCAAGGCAGTGGAGTTTTGGCTTCATTCGTCTTCAAATCGTCTCAACCGATCGATGTGAGTATTCCGCAACTTCGTCGATATGTATTCGCAATGTTTTTCATGCTTATAATCTATCCGGGACCTTAATAGAAACCAACACTAATTTATCTTAGAAATGATTTAGAATCATTCAAAATTGATTAGATCAATTTCGGACTAAAATGGACAAAATACCAAAGTAAGGGTAATTTGGTAAATTCACTTAAATATGATTTATTGAATTTTATTTCATAATTTTATTATTGGAATATTAAATAAATATGTTTATTTAATTAATCCGAGAAAAAGTTTTGAAATCTGAAAATCGGATTTTCACCGCTTCTGCTGCGTTACCGGATTCACCCCCTAAAAACCCCTACAAAATGGTATCAGAGCGAGTCTGATTCTAGGCCACCTAAAATGATTAGCCTTCATTGAATCTGATTCTAGGCCACCTAAAATGATTAGCCTTCATTGAATCAATGTTTAATCATGTTTTCTTGACTTTATGCATGCTTATTAGGATCTAAATTGGTTAGATTTATGGTGTATGACACTTAGCGGAAAATCCCTAATTAATAAGGTTTGAATGTAATTTTGTATTTGATGCATGTTATATGGTCCGTCTTGTCAATACGGTTTATGAATACTTCTTTGTGACTACATCCGAGACCGTGCCTCTGCTGTGAGGATGTAGCCGATAAAGATTTATTTATACCGGATGTATATCAGAAACTAGGTAAATTCAAGTAAAAGTGGAATTCTGAACGTGCCCTAGCTGTCAGGATTACGTAAGTAACTTGAGTTTATCATTGACAAGTTTAACCTTGGTACGTCTTCTTGTGGGCCTGCCTTCGCAGCGACAACGAGAAACGGCCAGGACCAGATACTTAGGAGTCATTAGTGAATGATTGACAAATGAGTTGTCTACCTGATGAATATACATAGGCGAGACCGTGCCTCTGCTGTGAGCCGAAATATATTCACGGGATCCACTTTTCACTATTAGTATTTAATTTAATTATTAAATATTTGTATTCTGTTTTGGGATTACAGTATTGCATGATTTAGTGGGAGGGGCATATTAGATTAAAAATCCATGATCTAGTTTATGCTTTTGATATTATATGAAACTGCTTTATTTCTGCTAACCGTTTTTCGTGATCTATATGATAGATTGGCGATGGCGGCACAATCTACAAATCAGTTTGCGTGTATGCTTGATGCGAACAAACTGAAAGGCGCTGAGAACTTTGCAGATTGGGAATTGGATTTGAGGATTGTCCTCGATTCCGAAAAGCTGGGTTATGTTCTTGAGGGTCCGTTTCCCCTTACAGTGGGTGCGGATGCTTCGGAGGAGGAACGCCAAGTTTTTGAAACTAGGAAGGATGATGATTTAAGGGTTAAATCATACATCCTTAGTTCACTATCTCCGAAACTCAAGCAACAGTACTATGGTATGTTAGATTCCTATAGTATGATGACGCGATTGAGACAATCGTTTGAGAACCAGGAACAAGTGATTGTTCACAAAGTCGCCATGGATATGTTCCATGCGCGTCTGGATGAGGGGCAGAGTGTTAGCCCACATGTTCTTCAGATGATCGATTTGATCGATCAATTGAGGCAACATAATCTCATCTTGAATGACATTCTCAGTAGGAGTGTCATACTTGGTTCACTACCAGCTTTATTTCGCCAGTTCGTGATGTACTTCAACATGCACGGGACTGTCTGTACCTACCAGGAGCTACATAGGATGTTGCTCACGGCAGAAGAGGACCTTAAGAAGGGAGTACTGACTCGCCCTCCTAGAACTACTTCTCTTTCGGCTTCTTCCCAAGGATGGTCCAAGGGAAATAACAAGAAAGGCAAGAAGAAGAAGAAGGCTTTTGGTCCTCAACAACAGGCGAAGATTGCAAAGCTCAAAAGGGCTTCTGAAGAAAAATGCCACCACTGCGGCAAAGTCGGGCACTGGAAAAGCAACTGTCCTGATTACATTGCCCAAGTGAGGAGAGACAGAGCTTCTACATCAGGTACTTTTATTTTTCCAGTTATTGATTTATCTTTGGCTTGTGAAGCCATTACATCCAACTGGATTTTAGATTCTGCTTGTCCCATTCACATTTGCAATTCGTTGCAGGTGCTGAAGGAAAGTAGGAAACTGAAGCCTGGAGAGATGCAGTTGCGGTTCGGGAGTGGAGACTCTTTGGATGCAGTTGCAGTGGGAGTATGCGAGATCTCATTGCCGAATGGGACACTTTTGTTATATGACTGTCATTTTGTACCGGGATGTGTCGCAAATATTATATCACTTTTTGTATTAGAAACAGAAGGCTTTTGTATTAATATTAAGAATAGTTCTTTGTATTTATATGATAAAAATAATATTCAGATCCTTTGTTGTCCAAACGAGCATGGTCATTATACATTGCAAACTTCAAAAGATATATTAAATACTGGAGTTAATAAACGATATGCAGTGGTAAGTGGGAGGAAAGTAAAACTCGATGAAAATCGAAGTAATACTATTCCAAGCACAGATCCTTAATGGAACACAAATAGTTCATCAAGGATGAAACTATACCAGTAATCTTCGAATACACAAGAACCGAGTATTACGGAGAGACTCAGAGAACAACCTGGGAGGTATGAGTTTCTGATCTCACCTCATAAAGATGTCAATCTTATTGAGGTATACCAACTGACTACGTATGAGGAAGTGATACAAGGTATAGACTCCTTATTATGGAAAATTGCCATGATTCCGAAATGGATTCCATGTATATCAACTATGTTTGGACACTAGTTGATGTATCGCAAGGCATTGTGCCTATTGGTATTATATTAGTCTTCAAGGAAGACGTACATGGAAGGCAACATACCACCGTATAAAGCTAGGCTTGTTACGAAAAAGGTATCGTTATCAACATTGTGTTGATTACAATGAAATCTTTTATCTGTTGCCACAGTAAATCCATTTGGATAATGCTTGCTAAAGCTGCATGTTTCATTTATGAAATATCTCAGCTTAACGGGAAAATCGTTTTCCTGAAAAGGAACCTTTTGGAGGATGTTTACAACATTCTGACGGTTTTGTCGTACTAAAACTAGGAAACAAGGTTTGCAGGTTATTCGATCCATGTTTGGATTGAAGCAAGCATTAGGTTATTGGAATTATTGTTTTGATGTAATCATAATGATTTATGATTTAATTCAAAACGAAAATGATTCTTGTGTATATAAGGAGGTTAGTGGGAGCGCACTGACAGTGGTTGTCCTATAAATAATGATAATATGTCATTTCTTGGAAATGATATTCCCATAAAACAATCGGTGAAAGCTTGGCTTTCATGAAAATTCTCCGTAGAAATCTTGGGAGAAACAACATTTATTCTAGGAATAAATATCTTCTGGGTTAGATTTAAAGTTGTTTCCACTCTTCGAGAACTCGTACATTAAAAATGTACGCGACTTGGTGTCTCATACACTTTGAGCATATGGATTCACAATCAGGCCAATCCAAGTGATAGTCATTGGATTGATGTTAAGAACATATTTAGTATCTTAGAGAACTAAGGATGCTGTCTTAAACTATGAAGAAGGAGAACTTGAAGTGACTGGGATCACTGTAGCAAGTTTCCAAACCGATTAAACGACTATAAGTCACAAAACGGTACTATACAGTTTGAATAACGGAACAGTGAGCTGGAAATCTTCCAAGCAAGACACTGTTACCGAATAAACAACAAATGCGGGTCATTGATGCAGCCGAGGCAGCAATAGAAGCCATTTGGGTCGATAATAAATCTAATTAGATTAGATATAGTTCTGTTACCAGCTGAGCTAGGCTACATCGCAGGCTAAAGAATTAACGGTCTCATCAACGATCCAGATACATACTTCGACTATTCATCTGATTCGTTCGAATCATACATCGTGGCGATGTGATGATCGAATAAATCGCATCAGACGGTAATCATGCAAATCCGCCGACGAAAGCCTTTCCTCATCAGAAGTTTGAAGCAACTGTACATAGTTCGGGTGTAAGACACTCGAGTGACTTGCTATAGGCCAAGTGGGAGATTGTTGGACAGTTATGACCCATAGCGTCACCATTTATACAGATCATGGTTGTTGTACAAAATAACTATGTGACAAAGGAAATTGCCCTTTTATCATTTGTGATTAGATCACCAAGATATATAAATGATGAAAGGTCCATATGATTAGTTCCTGGATTGAGATGATATGAGATAGTATCAATCCACGAAGGATTAATCATTAAATATCCCTATTCAGAGTGTTATCGAGATTGGACATCGATAATACGTAAAAGACTAGTATTACACTTGTGCGCGTTGTGAGTGCATAACGGCATAGTTCTCATATATTTGGGTATAGGATACTAATGCAAGTGTAATAGGAGGTTGTGTTTACCGATGGTACGGGAAACAGCTTCGCTCTGGATAGACCCCCTCGGAATTCCATTGGTAGTATGGCTATGTGTCTATGGAAGTCCGAAATCAGGGTAGGTGTATTTGGTCTTAACCTGAGACTTGCACCGCTAATACTTGCGACAATAATTATACTTTGGTTTTGGTCGTCCAGGGCTTTAACAGGTTTTGTGTACGCCTCTGCTGGGTATATTGAGAATCGTAGTGTGTTGGGTGGGATGTCAAGACGAAATTATCACTCTAGTTATATGGAGATGATGATCGCGTAGGGATACATAACTGGTTCTCTATGGGTTGCAACCATCGGGATAATATGACTTGGTCATGATTATCCGATAATAAAGAGACTAGTTGCTAGTGATCTGATATATGCTTCGTACGGGGCAGACATTATACCAACCCCAGGCCTTGCATGTGATCATCCGATACTGGATCGAAATACACAATACTACGTATACTACGCCTGATATAGATCACATATTCCTGTAAGGATATTTCTGGAGAATTGGGTAGGCATGATGCTTTGCTAGAAGCCAACCTTGTCTTGTAAATCGGTACAAACGTAGTACTAGGTACGTACGTGTTCGGATAGTCTGACGACCGTATTTAGTGCCAACATATCCGGGGATCTCATGGGTCGCTTCCCGAAGATTCACTGATGACGTATGACTCACACTTTATTAATCTGAGATTAATTAGATGAGAGAGAAAATTAAAATGGGATTAATTACGGAGATATTTTATCTGGGATAAAATATCAATAAAAGAGAGATAACGATTAATTTGGAATTAATCGATAAAATAATATATTCGATATATTATACGAAATTGGATTTCGACGCGGAATTGAAATTAGATTTTAATTCGGGCGAACTGTTGGTGTTCCTAGAACATGCCAAGGATCTAATAGGCATGAAAACATGTTCATAAATTCAAAATAAGTTGCGGAATTACTTACATTGAATGGATTTGAGCTTTTAATATTTTGAGAAGAAGATCTCCAAGATGCTTCCTTTGTTGATTCCACGTTTTGAGTTGAAGATCTCCAAGATCCTTCCTTTGTTGATTCCAAGCTTTGAGTGATGATTCCATCCTTGAGTTAGTTTCCCTATCACCTTAGTTGATTCCATGAAGTGCTAGCTTTGTTGATTTTGCCACAAAATCAAAGAGAAAAAGACACCAAGTTCACGCCCATTTGAGAGTGTATTAGGGTTTCATTTGTTCCAAGTGTGTTGTTAGAAGTGAGAGAGTTAGGTTTGGTAAAGGGTTTTACCCTTTTCACCCAAACTTGGTAGTTGGGTCTTGGTTTTCCAAAAACGAAAACCATGTAGTTGAAAAGCAAGTGGTTTTGGCATAATTGCCAACTACTCTTTCAACTACCACTTCACACATGTGAAGTGGGCCCCACACTCTTTTGAATTCAAAATTCAAAAGAAAGGTCTCTACGAATATTTGCCGCGGCTCGGATCCGTTTAATCCGATTAAACAAACTTTCGTCACTAAATAATTAAATCTAATTTAATTAAATAACGATGCCTCGCAAATATATTACGAACGTCGTTTACGAATTAATTCTAAATTAATTCGTTCGTTCGTATAAAAGTCCAACTTTAATTTCGTAATGAAATCCAATTCATATTAATTTATCCGATATATTAATTTTAGCCCATACGAATAAATTAAATAGAAAAATCAAATTTAACTATTAAATTTATTTTACCGATTAATTCCAAATTAATCGCGTTCTCTCTCTTCCGAACACATTTAATCCCAGATTAAATAATGCCTCAATTAATCCCAGATTAATTTTCTCTCTCTAAATTAATCCCAGATTAATTCTAGTTTAAGTCAACTGTCATCGGTGAATCTTTGGGAAGCGACCCAAGAGATCCCTGGATATGTTGGCAGTAAATACGGTCATCGGAATATCCGAATACGTGCGTACCTCGTACCACGTGCTTACCGATTTACAAGACATGGTTGGCTTCTAGCAAAGCACCGTGCCTACCCAATTATCCAGAAATATTCTTACTGGAATATATAATCTATGTCAGGCGTAGTATACGTAGTATTGCGTATTGCGATCCAGTATCGAATGTCACGTGCTAGGCCTTGGGCTGGAACTGTGTCTGCCCCGTACGAAATACATGTCGGATGTCTGGTAACTAGTCTCTATTATTAGATATACATGACCTAGTCATAATATCCCGATGACTGCAGTACTTAAGAGCACTAGTACCGTATCCTACGTGACATCATCTCCACTATGACTGGAGTGATACTTCCGTCTTGACATCACACCCAATACACTACGATTCTCAATATACCCAGCAGAGGCGTACACAGAACCGGTTAAAGCCCTGGACTACCAAAACTAAAGCATACCGATTGTCGCAAGTATTAGCGACTCAAGTCTCAGGTTAAGACCAAATACACCTACCCTGATATCGGACTTCCATAGACACATAGTCATACTACCAATGAAATTCCGAGGGGTCTATCCAGAACGAAGATTTTTCCGCATCATCGGTAAACACAACCTCCTATCACACTTGCATAAGTATCCAATACTGAAATATATGAGAACTATGTCGTTGTGCTCCCACAACGCGCACAAGTGCAATACTAGTTTATTCCGCATTATCGATGTCCAGTCTCGATAATACTACGACTAGGGATATTTAATGATTAATCCTTCGATGACTGATACTGTCTCATATCATCTCAATCCAGGAACTAATCATAGGGACCTTCTATCATTTATACATCTAGGTGATCTAATCACAAATGATAAGAGCGCAATCTCCTTGTCACATAGTTAATTTGTACAACAACACCATGATCTGTACAAATAGTGACGCTATGGGTCATAACTGTCCAACACGAACGAGTTAATTTAGAATTAAGTCGTTAGCGATGTGAATAGTGATTTTGCTAGGCATAATCATTTAATTGCGTCGCAACGGAAAATTTGTTAATTCAGAATTAGCGAACCCGAGCCCGGGAGTGTTTACGAGCGCATTCGCATTTCGAATTCGAGTGCGGCACGCAAGTCACATCAAACGTCAAATTGCTAGTAACATCAAGCGTCAAATCATTAGTCACTTTGAGTGATGTGACAACTTGTCACTTGATTGATTGAGTGAGGTGAATAGTTGATGGAAGTGGTTGGCATAGTTGCCTTTAACTTTTTGGAAAAGGAAAAATGGTATATGTTTATTTGTTTTTTGAAAATAATTAACTAATACAATTTCTTAACACACCACACATCTCTCTCTTCTTCCCTCCTCTCTTGCTCACGGTCTTGGACCTCTTTCTTCTTCTTATTTTCTGTTATCACCGAGAATGAAAAGGAAAAGCAAAGGAAATTTTTGTGGCAAAAATTCCTAAGTGCTAGCACACCATTTGAGTCTTTGGAAGGTGATAGGGAACCGCACATGTGAGCATGGAATTTCAACACAAAGCTTGGAGCTTGATGGAGATCCATGGCCGAATTGGAGGAGCTAAAAACTGCAGTTTGCCGAGAGCCTTGGAGGACTTCAAAGGGCTTAAAAAGTTGTATTCTTCGACGCATCGCTCAACCGATCATTGTGAGTATTCCGCGACTTCCTTTGATATATTCGCATGTTGTTTCTTGCTTGATAATTGATCCTCGAGACCGTAGAACTCCGACAGTAGTTGTGTTTCCTGAATCTTTGTGTGTTTTTACAGATGGCACCGAGCAATCGCAGACGGGCTAATGCGACTCCATCTACATCAGCAAGAATAACTGGCCCTGATGGTGTCTCTGCTAACACAAGTGAGTCCAGTACAGCGAATGGTCGAGGACGCACCCGCGGCCTGGGGTTGGCTAAGTACGTTAAGGTTCACGTGTTAGACATTATGACCCATAGCGTCACTGTTTTGTAAATGATATTGTATTATTGTACAAAATTAACTATGTGATAATGAAATTGCCTTTTGCCGTTTTGTAAAATTATTTACTTTGATATATTAATGGCAAAAGTCCGTATGATTAGTTCCGTATTGAGATGATATGAGACAGTATCAATATAAAAGGTTTAATCATTAAATATCCCTAGTCGGAGTATTATCGAGATCGGACATCGATAATGCGGAATAGACTAGTATTGCATTTGTGCATGTTGTGAGGGCACAACGGCATAGTTCTCATATATTTAAGTATTGGATACTTATGCAAGTGCGATAGGAGGTTGTGTTTTACCGATGGTACGGAAAACAGCTTCGCTCTGGATAGACCCCGCGGAATCCCATTGGTAGTATGTCTGCGTGTCTATGGGAGGCCGCATCAGGGTAGGTGTATATGGTCTTAACCTGAGACTTGCATCGCTAGTACTTGCGACAATCGGTAAACTTTGGTTTTGGTGGTTGGGGACTTTAACCGGTTCTGTGTTCACCACTTCTGGGTTTATCAGGAATCGTAGTGTACTGGGTGTGATGTCAAGATGGAAGTATCACTTCAGACATATGGAGTTGATGATCGCGCAGGACACAGAACTAGTACTCTATAAAAGGTTGCAACCGTAGGGATAATATGACTAGGTCAGGATTTTCCGATTTAAAGAGACTAGTTGTTTGATGTCCGATATATGTTTCGTACGGGGCAGACACACTTCCAGCCCCAGGCCTAACATGTGATCGTTCGATACTGGATCGATGTACGCGATACTACGGTATACTACGCTTGATATAGATCTAATATTCCAGTAAGAATATTTCTGGAGAATTGGGTAGGCATGGCGCTTTGCTAGAAGCCAACCTTGTCTTGTAAATCGGTAAAAACGTAGTACGAGGTACGTACGTGTTGGATTATCCAACGACCGTATTTACTGCCAACATATCCGGAGATCTCTTGGGTCGCTTCTTGAAGATTCACCTATGATGTTTGATTCGAACTTTATTAATCTTGGATTAATTATGGAGAAACTTTATCTTGGATAAAATGCCTAATTAGGAGAGAGAGAGATCGATTAATTTGGAATTAATCGGTAAAATAATATATTCGATATATTATTAAACGAAATTAGATTTCGACGCGGAATTAAAATCGGATTTTAATTCGGGCAATCGAATTAATTTAGAATTAATTCATTAGCGAACTGAATAGTAATTCCGCAAGGCGTAATTTTAATTCACGTCGCGACGGAAATTCGTTAATTCGGAATTAGCGAAACCGAGCCCGAAAGTATTTGCGGACACATTCGTATTTTGAATCGAGTGGTATCCGCAAAACGCATCGCGATATCTCATTACTTGATACGAATAGATGATGGATGTATCTAGTCACCTTTAAGGGATGATACATTATCTCTATCTCAAAGTGTGGTAATGATGGCAAATGATGGGTTTCATTTTGGAGGGAAAACCTTCACGGTTTTGAAGGGTTTTTGATTAAAAAAATTGATTTTGGTATTTGATATCATTATTTTTAATTGCTTTTCAATTTCCTCTCTCTCACGGTTTTTAGTAACAAAAGGGAAAGAAAAACAAAATGGCTAACACTCTTCTCCTTCTTCCTTTGCTCACGCCGTGAGCTTCCCCAAAGGCAGAAAATTGTTTTTCATTCTCCATTTTTGCTAGCACAAGCAAGGATCAAAAGAGGTGATAGGTAAACAACCTTGGAGCTTGGAACACTTGAAGATTCGCAGCTTCTCTCCATCTTCTTGCTTGGCCGAAACTTCCACCTTGAAGACTCAAGGATTGTCTTCACCATTTTCGTCACAAAGCTTAGTAAGTATGATTCCGCCATATTCTAGCTTTGCATGTATGTTATTGTTGTATTTCTATGGCTTAATCTTTCTTGGGACTAATTATAGAAACCAACAATGGTATCAGAGCCATGTTTAAGCATGAAATACATTAGGGTTAATTTGGGGAAAATTGATTGAAGCATGTTCTTGTGAAATTGGATGCTAAAGTATGCTTATATGCATGTTATATGATATATTACATGATCAATTTTAAGAAAAATGCATTGGATGATTTTTCCCCCAAAATGTTGTCTTGGCCGAATGTGGAGGTGCTTCCATTGGTTTGAAATTTTTCATGCACAAGCTTATTTGATGACTTAAGCATGATTACATGTATAATATATGATATAATACATGATCAATTTTGAGAAAAATGCATTGGATGATTTTTCCCCAAAATGTTGCTTTAGCCGAATGTGAGGTACTTCCATTAAGTTGAATTTTTGCATGCACAAGTTCATTGGATGATTTGAGTGTGCTTAAATGTTTGTAATATGATGTATTACATGATCAATTTTGAGAAAATTGTATTGGATATTTTTTCCCCAAAATTGATGCCTTGGCCGAATGTGTAGGTCATTTTTTTTGATTTGGAATTTTTCATGCACAAGTTTATTAGATAACTCAAGCATGATTAAATGTATGATATTTGATGTAATACATGATCAATTTTGAGAGAAAAATGCATTGGATGATTTTTTCCCTAAAATTGATGCTTGACCGAAAATGAAGGTCTTTTCACTTAATTGAATTTTGCTTTCAAGTTCATTAGATGACTTAAAATCAATATGAATAATAGATTAGTGATTCAATTGGATTGAAAAAAAAATCGAACCGCAAAAATCTCTCTTGGCCGAATACAACATGACATGTTAAAGGACTTGATTATTGTTCAAATAAATGTTAGACAAGTGTTTTGAACAATTGATGATTAATGAATTAAATTGGTGTTTTTGAAATATTTGGTTTAATGAATTAATCATGCAATTACACTTTAATTAATTGAATTTTAAAATTTGGAATATTAAAATTTAATTAATGGACTTTTATGTTTAATTGGGCCTTATGGGCTTGAAATTGATTTTATGGCACTTAAGGGTGATTCCTTATTTGGGCTTGGTAATTGGGTTTGACCCACATTGACCAAAGCCCAAGCCTTTATAAATCAATTGAAAGCCCATTGGACTTTAATTAAACACACATTGGATGTTAGTTGGGCTTGGAGACCCAATTTGATAAGATTTAGAATCTAATCTTTAAAAGCACATTAAAAGTGTAATCATTTAATTTGGAATTAAATAAATTGAATTAATATTGAATGCGACTTAAATTGGATTTAACGGGTAGTTCGATATAATTCATGAATTCGTACCTTATGTACTTATTCTCAAACGAGTTGGACTCGCGCAAAATCAAACCGTTGATTGAACATTGGATGATCACTTAAACAAAGACTAATTAATTGGATTAGATTGGTTGTATAGCATGTCTTGAATGAATATACATGTATGTGATGAATGAATAGTGTATAGCGGATGGATATTAGAAGGGAAAGGGTAATTTTAGAAATTATTGTAAATTTAGAATTTATAAATTGGACCTGCGTGTCCAGCCTTATCTCTTTTATCTCTTTGTATTCTCTTCTCACCTAATTCCCCTCAATGTATATGAGGTTTCTCTTATTGTATTATGTAATTGGGTAGAAGTAGAATATTACTAGCGGGGAGTGGAAAGGGAGTGATTTGTTCTAGGAACAAATTGTTTTATATCCATCCGTATATCACTATTAATTTATTTTATGCACTTTATGATGTTTTAGAAGCATGCTTAAGGGTGTATGATGATGAGACCTAACAAAGATAATAAATTGGTTGCCAATTACGCAAAAATCCCTCAATCTATATTAAGCGATTATCCTTCCATTGAATGATTCTTGTTCAAGATCCAATTGGCATTGGTTTGTTGGCCAAAGTCAAGACCTTGTCAATTAGGATGTACTTGAATCATGAGAGTTTTGTTCCACATCGGTGTCTTGTCCAAGTTGTGATTTGTTGGCCAAAGTCAAGATCACTTCTTGTCCAACGACATTGATTACGAAACTATCCTTGTCAATGGGTCCCGCTTAACTGGAATCATTAGGTTTGTTGTGCCAAAGCCAAGGCCTAGATGATTCGGAGGATATGGTTAGAAAATGTATAAGATACATTGGCATATGCAATATGTTTAGGACTTGGATGTCCACCTAACCGGATCTAGGAATTGGATTGGATCCAATTGATCTGTGAGATCTACCTAGTTAAATAGCATACAGCTTGTTGGCCAAAGTCAAGGTTGTGTGTTATTTAACGGGATCCTAGCCCACTAGGAAATAGGATTTCCCGAGTTCTCAACAGAGGGTTAGAGACTTGATAAAAATAGTGGGAGGCTAGTATTGAATTTGCAATTTCATTCAGATACTTAGCCTTACGCGTCTTTCAAAAAATTATTTTGTTTAATTAATTAAAATTAGTTGGACTAATTCATTGTTATTTTTTTTTAACAGTTTGACTGTACCCATTTTATCGTTAACTAGAGAGTTGGACTATCGTAGTTGAGATGGCAAGCAAGGTAAGTGTCCGAGACATCATCATGGGTGACAATGTCTTTAAGGGCACAAACTTCGCTGATTGGGAAATGAACCTAAGGATAGTCCTTGGGGCTGAGAGGATGCTGTACACTATACAAACACCTCTCCCGCCTAAGCCACTGATCCACTTGAGCTGGAGTTATGGAAAACTCACAGCAGTGATTGTGACACAGCTCAGGCTATTATGTTAGCTTCGATGACTCAGCACTTTCGTCGCCAAATAGGGACTTGGATCCTTATAATATGATGGCTAGACTGCGAGATCTCCACCGCTCCAATAAGCGGATGGAGAGATATGAGTTGGTGAAGAAACTCTTCCGCGCCCGAATGACTGAAGGCGCATCAGTTGAGGCCCACGGGGCTCAAATGATCGCCGATATTGATGAGTTGGCCAATATGGGAATAGTCTTGGAGGCTGAGCTGACCGTAGATATGATCTTACAGTCACTTCCTGATACTTGGAAACAAATCATAATCAACTACAAGTTGATGGATACGGATGACACTCTTGGAGAACTGTTATCCATCTTGAAAGAGTCTGAAAAAGAACTCCACAAAGGGGGCAAGCGCGAGGCGCACTTTGCATCGACTTCTCAGAGGGCAAAGGCTGGGCTCAAAGCTACTGGAGGGTGAGGAAGAAGAAACATAAGAAAAAGGGCAAAGGCAAGTTGACAAAAGCTTCTGGGAAGCCAAGGGACAAGTCTCAAGATGTCTGCCTCAACTGCGGCAAGAAGGGTCACTGGAAACGTGACTGCCGAATGGGGAAGGAACACAAGGAGGATATCAAGGCAGGCAAGGCACTAGCCTCTGGTATGTTTGTTATTGAGATAAATATGACTACTTCTAGTTTTAAAAATTGGATTTTTGATTCTGGTTGTGCTGCTCATATTTGTACTGATTTGCAGGATCTGCAGGATAGCAGGATGCTGGATTCAGGGGAGATTGACCTACGAGTCGGAAACGGAACTCCAGTTGCTGTTTTGGCTGTAGGGACTTTTGTTTTGGAATTGCCCTCGGGGCATATGCTTAAACTTTTGAACTGTTATTATATACCTAGTTTGACTAGGAATATTATATCTGTATCTTTGTTAACCCAGCATGGGTACACTTTTGTATTTAGAAACACTGGGTGTTATTTATATAAAAATGATGCAGAAATTTGCACTGCTGTTGCAAATAATGGCCTTTATATTTTGAATATAAATGTATCTCCTAAACATAAAATAACAAACAAAAGGCTCAAAAGGAGTAATCTAAAAGATGAAGCTTACATGTGGCATTGTCGTCTAGGACACATCAACAAGACTCGCATATCCACACTTTCGAAGAGTGGGTACTTGGACGGATTTGATCTTAATTCATATGATGTCTGCGAATCTTGTCTTTTAGGCAAAATGCCTAAATCACCTTTTAGTGGTAAAGGTGAACGTGCCACAGAACTGTTAGCCCTCGTTCATAGTGACGTATGTGGGCCCATGTCTAGCCAGGCTAGAGGTGGATATCATTACTTCGTAACCTTTACGGATGATGCATCTCGTTATGGTTATGTGTATCTAATGAGACACAAGTCGGAAACTTTTGAGAAATTCAAAGAGTTTCGACACGAAGTAGAAAAACAAACAGGCAAGAGTATTAAAACATTGCGGTCGGACCGTGGTGGCGAATACTTAAGTTATGAGTTTCAAGATTACTTGAAAGAAAATGGTATTCTTTCACAGTGGACTCCTCCTGGAACACCGCAATTAAACGGTGTGTCTGAACGGAGAAACCGTACCTTGTTAGACATGGTAAGGTCGATGATGAGTCGCACTGAGCTACCTATATCCTTCTAGGGATACGCTTTAAACAGTGCAGTACTTATTTTGAATAAGGTTCCGTCAAAGTCTGTTGAACAGACTCCATATGAGATATGGACAGGGAGGAAACCAGGTTTCTCTTTCCTGAAGATTTGGGGATGCTGGGCATATGTTAAACGTTTGGAAGGTACCAAACTAGAACCCAAATCAGATAAATGCCTTTTCGTGGGATATCCTAAGGAAACCAAAGGATATTACTTCTATCACCCACAAGAGAACAAAGTATTTGTTGCTCTACATGCATTTTTCCTTGAAAAGGAATTCCTAGATGCAGTGGTAAGTGGGAGGAAAGTAGAACTTGATGAAAATCGTAGTGATACTGTTCCTGGCAATGATAATCAACGACGGAACATGAACAGACCATCCAGGATGAGTCTGTACCACAATCTTCATATACACAAGGACCGCGTAGGTCGGAGAGAGTCAGGACAGTACCTGAGAGGTATGGGTACCTGATCTCGCCTCATGTGGATATTAATCTTATTGAGGATAATGAACCGTCTACGTATGAGGAAGCAATACAGGATATTGATTCCGCTTTATGGCAAGATGCCATGAAGTCCGAGATGGATTCCATGTATGCCAACCAAGTTTGGACACTGGTTGATGCACCAGAAGGCGTAAAGCCTATTGGATGCAGATGGATCTTCAAGAAGAAGACCGACATGGATGGCAACGTACAAACGTACAAAGCAGGCTTGTAGCAAAGGGGTATCGTCAACAATATGGTATTGATTATGACGAAACTTTCTCACCCGTTGCCATGATTAAATCCATTCGGATAATGCTTGCAATAGCTGCATATTTCGATTACGAGATATGGCAGATGGACGTTAAAACCGCTTTCCTTAACGGAAACCTTTTGGAGGATGTTTATATGCAACAGCCTGACGGTTTTGTCGTACCTAGACTTGCAAACAAGGTTTGTAAGTTAAATCGATCCATTTATGGATTGAAGCAAGCATCACGATCATGGAATCAGCGTTTTGATGAAATCATAAAAGAATATAATTTCGTGCGAAACGAAGATGACCCTTGTGTATACAAGAAGGTCAGTGGGAGAGCACTGACTTTTATTGTCCTTTATGTCGATGATGTATTGCTTATAGGCAATGACATTCCCATGCTAACATCGGTGAAAGCTTGGCTTTCATTAAAATTCTCCATGAAAGATCTGGGAGAAGAAGCCTTTATTCTGGGAATAAAGATCTACCGGGATAGATCTAGAAAGCTGCTTGGACTCTCCCAGAGTACATATATTGACAAAGTGTTGAAGCGATTCAGCATGGATCAATCCAAGAAGGGATTGATGCCAATGTTACGTGGTATATCTCTATCTAAGAACATGTGTCCTAAGACACAAGAAGAGAGAGATAACATGAGTCGGATACCGTTCGCCTCGGCAGTCGGATCGATCATGTATGCCATGATATGTACACGACCTGATGTGTCATATGCTTTGAGCATGTGCAGTCGCTATCAGGCCGATCCAGGTGAAGGTCACTGGATGGCAGTTAAGAATATCCTTAAGTATCTTAGACGAACTAAAGATGCTTTCTTAATTTACGGAGAAGGAGAACTTGTGGTATCTGGGTATGCCGATGCAAGTTTCCAAACCGACAAGGACGACTTCAAGTCGCAATCCGGGTACATTTTTTGTTTGAATAACGGGGCGGTGAGCTGGAAATCTTCCAAGCAAGATACTGTTGCCGATTCAACAACTGAAGCGGAGTACATTGCTGCGTCGGAAGCAGCAAAGGAGGCAGTTTGGATCCGAAAGTTCCTAATTGGATTAGGAGTAGTTCCATTAGCAGCTGAGCCCGTTCCATTGTATTGTGACAATAACGGGGCTATAGCACAAGCTAAGGAACCAAGGTCTCATCAACGATCCAAGCATGTTCTTCGGCGTTACCATCTGATTCGGGAAATTATACATCGTGGCGATGTAAAGATCGAGAAGGTCGCATCAGATAACAACATTGCAGATCCGCTGACGAAGGCTGTTTATCCGCAAGTGTTTGAACGACATATCAATAGTTCAGGTATTAGATGCTTGAGTGACTGGCTATAGGCCAAGTGGGAGATTGTTAGACATTATGACCCATAGCGTCACTGTTTTGTAAATGATATTGTATTATTGTACAAAATTAACTATGTGATAATGAAATTGCCTTTTGCCGTTTTGTAAAATTATTTACTTTGATATATTAATGGCAAAAGTCCGTATGATTAGTTCCGTATTGAGATGATATGAGACAGTATCAATATAAAAGGTTTAATCATTAAATATCCCTAGTCGGAGTATTATCGAGATCGGACATCGATAATGCGGAATAGACTAGTATTGCATTTGTGCATGTTGTGAGGGCACAACGGCATAGTTCTCATATATTTAAGTATTGGATACTTATGCAAGTGCGATAGGAGGTTGTGTTTTACCGATGGTACGGAAAACAGCTTCGCTCTGGATAGACCCCGCGGAATCCCATTGGTAGTATGTCTGCGTGTCTATGGGAGGCCGCATCAGGGTAGGTGTATATGGTCTTAACCTGAGACTTGCATCGCTAGTACTTGCGACAATCGGTAAACTTTGGTTTTGGTGGTTGGGGACTTTAACCGGTTCTGTGTTCACCACTTCTGGGTTTATCAGGAATCGTAGTGTACTGGGTGTGATGTCAAGATGGAAGTATCACTTCAGACATATGGAGTTGATGATCGCGCAGGACACAGAACTAGTACTCTATAAAAGGTTGCAACCGTCGGGACAATATGACTAGGTCAGGATTGTCCGATTTAAAGAGACTAGTTGTTTGATGTCCGATATATGTTTCGTACGGGGCAGACACACTTCCAGCCCCAGGCCTAACATGTGATCGTTCGATACTGGATCGATGTACGCGATACTACGGTATACTACGCTTGATATAGATCTAATATTCCAGTAAGAATATTTCTGGAGAATTGGGTAGGCATGGCGCTTTGCTAGAAGCCAACCTTGTCTTGTAAATCGGTAAAAACGTAGTACGAGGTACGTACGTGTTTGGATTATCCAACGACCGTATTTACTGCCAACATATCCGGAGATCTCTTGGGTCGCTTCCTGAAGATTCACCTATGATGTTTGATTCGAACTTTATTAATCTAGGATTAATTATGGAGAAACTTTTTCTTGGATAAAATGCCTAATTAGGAGAGAGAGAGAGATCGATTAATTTGGAATTAATCGGTAAAATAATATATTCGATATATTATTAAACGAAATTAGATTTCGACGCGGAATTAAAATCGGATTTTAATTCGGGCAATCGAATTAATTTAGAATTAATTCATTAGCGAACTGAATAGTAATTCCGCAAGGCGTAATTATTTAATTCACGTCGCGACGGAAATTCGTTAATTCGGAATTAGCGAAACCGAGCCCGAAAGTGTTTGCGGACACATTCGTATTTTGAATCGAGTGGTATCCGCAAAACGCATCGCGATATCTCATTACTTGATACGAATAGATGATGGATGTATCTAGTCACCTTTAAAGGATGATACATTATCTCTATTCTCAAAGTGTGGTAATGATGGCAAATGATGGGTTTCATTTTGGAGGGAAAACCTTTCACGGTTTTTGAAGGGTTTTTGATTAAAAATTGATTTTGGTATTTGATATCATTATTTTTAATTGCTTTTCAATTTCCTCTCTCTCACGTTTTTTGGTAACAAAAGGGCAAAAGAAAAACAAAAGGCTAACACTCTTCTCCTTCTTCCTTTGCTCACGCCGTGAGCTTCCAACCAAAGGCAGAAAATTGTTTTTCATTCTCCATTTTTGCTAGCACAAGCAAGGATCAAAAGAGGTGATAGGGAAACAACCTTGGAGCTTGGAACACTTGAAGATTCGCAGCTTCTCTCCATCTTCTTGCTTGGCCGAAACTTCCACCTTGAAGACTCAAGGATTGTCTTCACCATTTTCGTCACAAAGCTTAGTAAGTATGATTCCGCCATATTTCTAGCTTTGGGACTAATAATAGAAACCAACATCACGGTCGTATCCGGATTGAGATATCAGATGATGGATAAAGTCAAGTCGGACAACATAATTCAGTGTTTACTACAGCCATAGGAGCTACAGCTCGATTTGAAGCTCCCTAAAACTACGTTTCTTGGAGAAAGATACCGTGGGAGACGAAAATCAACCAGCTATTCTCTTCGGTACTTGTGAGTTTCCGTACGGTATTAAGTTTTCGATATTGTTTGTTAGTTAACATTTTTATTTTATACTTATTTTTACTCGATTGTTATTCCTATAGGAGTGGTTCGACTTCGATCTGACCAAAGTGAATGTCCAACAATATATTGACTACCACATGGGGAAAAGTTATAAAGATTATAGGAAAAAAGTCCTGAAACCAATATTCGACGAACGTGGATCTTCAGATGCTCCACAACACAAGCCTGATTTTATAGAGGAGCAAGACTGAACATTCTTATGTGAGCTTTGGTCTAGCCAAAAAACACGAGGTAAATTTTGAAATAAACGGAAATTATAATTGTCTTTGTTTTCGGTACTTACAATGTTGGTAAATGCAGGATAAATGTCACACAAATACGAAAAATTGAAGTCACTTGCGTTTTAACCACCGTGGAGGTTCGAAGCCATTTATCCAACATCGTGCCGAACATTTTGAGCTAAATATATCCTAAAGTAAAATTTAACAGTTCATTGTTTTTATTAATGTGGAATAATATTGAATTTATTTTCTATTTTTAACAGAGTAGCACAGATGAGGTGCAATCATTTCCAGATTTTTTCCGTGTGACGCATTACAATGAGAAAAACAAATGGATAAATGAAGAAGCAGAACGCTGCTATGTAAGTTTCAGTTTTTAAAATAAAATAATTAATATTATATATGTTACTTTTTTTTTCAAATTCTAATATTAACTTATTTTTTGAAACAGAACGAAATGATGGAACTCCAACATCAAACTCAGGAGACAGGGTCCGACCCGATACCAGATGAGCAGTTGTCGTAATTGGTTTTCAAGAATCAGACAGCTTACAACATTGGCCTTGGCACTCATAAGAAGCCGACGTCATCTGCACGCAATACTGTTAATTCAGAAAATGCCTCCTCTCTTCGAGACCAGCTAGCCACCACCCAAGACCGGCTAACCACCACCCAAGACCGGCTAACCACCACCCAAGACAAGCTAGTCACCACCCGAGACGAGCTGAAGAAGACTAATGAGGAGCTACAACAGGTCAAGGTGGACCACGAGAAGAAGATGGAGCAGTTCGAACAGAAAATGCTAGCTTTCCGCCAGATGTTGGAGGCCTCACTCAGTCAGGGTGCATCGGGCTCGAGCGTCCCCCCATCACAGTAGTAATAAATTTTATATCCATTTGTATAAATATTTTGAACAAATAGTTTTAATACATTATGTATTTTTTCTAAAAAAAAATTCAATATAAAAATTATTATAATATTTCGTAATTCTGTTATTAATCAGAAATGTTTTTCAATTAAATTAAATATTAAATTAATTATTTTAGACCAAAAAGAAGTAAATTAATAATTTTTTAAAAAAACACATTTTTTAACTATTTTCGTCAAACTAGTCGACGCCAAATGTATTTTTTACGTCGAATGTTTCGACGCTAATAGTTAAAAAATCGCCGCTGTAAGTATACAAATATTATTTTTTAATATACTTTAGTGTCGAAACAAAACGACGCTAAAAGTCTAACTTTTAGCGTCGAATTTATTCGTCGCAAAATCAGACCTATAGCGTCAGAAAATTTAATTTAGCGTCGAAATAAATTAGACGCAAAATAGAGTTTTTAGCGTCGAATATCTTTGTTTCGACGCTAAATATTATTTCGTCGACATTTCAGCGTCCAATTTTTACGTCTAATTAATTCGACGCTAATGTACTTTTGCGTCGAAACTGTGGATTTTTATATCGATTATTTTCGAGGCTAAATGGTATAATTTTTGTAGTATTAGAAGCTACACCTCTTCCATTAGAGAAGCAAACGACATGAACACTTTGAAGATGGATGATTTGGTCGGAAAATTGCTTTATTATGAATTGGAGATCAAGATGGATCAAAATGAGGAAGATGAGAAGAGAACAAGGAAGAATCTTGCATTGAAAGCAAGAAAAATATATGAATCAAGCTCAAGTGAAGAAGAGGATAGTGATGATGAATTGGCAATAATAACCAATAAAGTAAAGAAGCTCCTCAAATCCGCAAAACTTAAAGGAAAATCAAAGACGGATGAAAAGAAAGAAGAAAAATGGCCGCAGAAGAAAATAAAATTGTTTGTTATGAATGCAACAAACTGGGTCATATAGCTACTGATTGTCCATTGAGAAAAATAAAAGGAAAATCCAAGAAAAAAACAATGAAAGCTATTTCAACTTGGAGCGATTGCGACTCCAGCTTATCCGAGGAGGAAGAGGTCCAAGTCAAAGACAAATATTAGCATTCATGGCCATCGGGGATGAGCATTTTTTCTTTGAAAGCGAAGAAGAAGAGGTACACAACTCTCAAGATTATGATGATTTACTTAATACATTTAATGGCTTAAATGAGTTGTGTGATATGCTTAAAAAGAAATTAAAATTAGTTAAAAATGAGCATTCATCACTTAAAAATGATCATGCATCTTGTATGGATAAATTTCATGTTTTAGATAATTAGTTTATATGCTTAAAGGCCAAACATGAAAAAGAAATTGCTTGCTTAAATGATGAAAATGAATGTTTAAGAAGTAAAAAGCTAGAAATTGAAAATGTCATATCTAACCTACCATCTATAGCTCAAAAACATGCGATTGCGAATCTATGTTAAATGAAATTTTTTTTATTAAACACTAAGGTTATAGATTTGCAAAACATTGTTAGTAAATTCACATTGGGATATAAAAAATTTAATATGCTTATTGGGTCCCAAAAATGTGCATTTAAAAGAGAATGATTAGGATATAGGCCTTACGTTAAGAGAAAATTTTTGAGAAATTATTTTGTTAAGGCATCCGATTCTCATGCTAAAAATACTATCAATGAAAATGTCACATGTCATGCATGTAATGAAAATGGACATAAATGTTTTGAATGTATGAACAAAAATGTGATTAAAAATGCATGGATTCCTCAAGGAATCAAAATTAACCCCAATGAACCCAATAAAGTTTGGGTACCAAAGTGCAATTGATAACTTTGTAGAGGGAGCTTTGGGAAGGATCTTAAAAGAGAATTGCAAAAAAGGCTCAAAGGAGGATCGCAACGGTAATAGGTAAAATCCGTATTCACGGAAACATTAGTATTGTTTCCTCTAAGTTGTGTATGTATGCATATTTCATATTGGTATAAATGTTTTGAAGCATAAAAAATTATTAGGCAAGTATTCAAACTTCTATTGGTATCAATTGTTCATTTGATATCATTAAATGCCATTATCATAAAGTTAAACCTCTTTTCATATCAATTGGTATCACATTGAATTTATTAAGTTAAATTACATGTATGTGATTACTTGATTGATTTGCATTGAAAATGCTTTTTTCATATAACATATTTGAATGAAAATAAAATGCATGTATATTGACATAAGTTTCCATTGGTATAATGAAAAGCATGAATATTTGATTGTTTATTAATTGGTATCATGAAACATATTGATTTATTTTAATTGGTATCAAATTTGGGGAGAAATCATGGTTAAAGTGATATTATATTTCAAATGGTTTTCATTGGAATCTAACTTTTGAAAAATGCCCAATGCATGAATTTTACATTTTATGACAAAAATGGGGAAATGCCAAATGTGCATATTTTTAAATTTTGGTATCATCATTTAATGCACATAGTTATTGGTATCTCATTTAGACCTTAAAGTTTTCCTTCTCCACTCTTTGATAATGTCAAAGGGGGAGAAATCATTAGAATGAGATTAAAACTTGTTTTACCCTCACCCTTGGATTAAAGGGGAGTAAATGTACTAATGTGTTTGTCTAAGTCTTATAGAGCTATTTTGAAGACAATCACAAATTGAGGGGGAGCTTATATTTAGGGGGAGCAAAATCGTCAACATTTGGACTCCTAGACGCTCACAAGTTTTAAGGGGTTGCCATCATCAAAAAGGGGGAGATTGTTAGCGACACAATCGTGTAATTGATTTTGATGATGCAATGAGAGCGAAGTCTTTGACTAGCAAATACAAAACAATACAAAAAGATGTCGAAGCAAAATATGGTGAAGAGCGAGAATGTGAAGACTAGCGGCAAATTGAAGATAATCTTGCGAAGTCTTAGCTTAGGGCTCTAATTGTAATATGAATTGTATATTCATGTGCCTAAGCTCATAGGAAACATGCACATTCACTTAGATGCATTAAGTTCATGTACAAAATGCATTAAAACCTTCACATCTGCATTTGTGGTACAGAGACCGGCATACCGGTCCCTTACCGGTGTTCATACCAGTGAGATGCTCTGTTTCGCACACTCACTGGAACCAGCACGGACCTTATCGGTCCCATACCGGTCACCATACCGGTGAACCTATGGAATGTATGGCTACTTGTAGGCACTGCATTTTTGCATGTAAGTCCCGATGATGAGTCTCATATGGAGACACTACCTTTTAAGTTGTGGAAGTCGTGGGAAACGGACGTCGGAAGGGAAAAGTCAGAAATCAGTACTTTGTTGGATTTTATTCGTTTGCTTAGCCTCAGGTTCGCTTTTTGGACCTCTGTTTTAAAACACAACCTTAGCCCAAACCCCCACAAGTCACACAGCAAGCCCCAATTCACACCACTCACACCCATTACCCATGCAGCAGCCACTCACGCCATTAGCCTTCATCCATTAGCCCCTGAAGTCAACCCATGAACACGCCTGAATGCCCCTGAAGTCAGCCCCTGAACACGCCCAAACCAGCCCCTGAAGTCAGCCCCTGAACACGCCCAATGAGTCCATTCACGCCCATCACCTTCCAAATTAAACAAAAACACATATTAAACACATGCTAAAATCAAGACAAATCACATTCCCTAATTAAAAGATACACATCAAATCTCATCAAACGCTTCCCTAATTCGATTAAATTACATGCCTAAATAAAACAAAACAAATCAAATCAAATATATCATCTTCCTAATCAAATCAAATCATATCTAATCACATTCCCTAATTAAAATATTTTTCCCTATCACAGACTAATTAAAAATATCTCCCATAATTACACAAATCCTTTCCCCTTTCACACAAGGTAAACCCCAACCCTTTGCCTATAAAAAGAAGCCTAAACCCAACCTTGAAGCCCTAGCAAATCACGCCCAAAGCAACAAGAAACAAAGCAAATAATTCTTTATTCTCCTCCTCTCTACCATCACTGAAACACTCTCCCAAAACAGCGAAGGAACATCACCAAAACACCCCCCTAAACAGTAAGCATCATCACCGAATACACCCCTGAAACTGCCCATCCATTCACCAAAATCACAGCTTAAAACATTCCCTACAATCATCGAAAATCACCCCTGAAATTGCACTGTAACATCACTAAAAATCACCCCTAAAACTGCACTACAGTGATCAAAAATACACCCCCAAATAGCAGCCCAAACAACCAGAAAACAGTAGCAAGAACAGAAGAAATAGCGACCCGAAACAGCGAAGCAACGAAGGAAAACAAAAAATCAGTGAACCGAAAGAGTTACGGAGTGTTAGCCCTTCCAACTACCGCGTAACGTACTTCCAAGAGGAACTCAAGAGGTTAGACCTGAGGGGACCTTTTTTATTTCCGCTTATTCCTTTTATTTTTTTATATTTCTTCGCATGAGTATTGTTGGTTAATGTATGCTATGGATATTGGATGAATGGAATATGTGTCGTCTCTTATGGTATATCGGATGGAAACCCGGACGTAAATTCCATAGCCGAATCTAAATGGACGGTAGTGCAGTCTGTACTTGGGAGACAACTCCACATACCACTTGAGCAAACGGCACATATTTCACTTTATTTTATCTTGTTCGTTTATTATTTGCATTTTACATTCCGCCATTTACTTTCTGTACGTTATTTGTTTGTGTATTGATGATATAGTATGCATGGGCAAATCAAGTTGGATTAAATGTCCTCCACTTCGAGAGGGGTGAAAAGCCTAAGGGCTACCTTTGCCACGACGTTTTGCCGCGTCGGACGAAGTATGTTTGATTGAATGAGAGATATGTTCAATCGAGCATACGAAGTCCTATATTATTGTGGTCTTTATTTTCTATGCATTGTAATGTCATGCGCATGGGCAAATCAAGTTGGATTAAAAGTCCTCCGTTTTGAGGGATGAAAAGCCTAAAAGGCTACCTTCACCATAATATTTTTGCCGCGCCTTTTATTATGTCATTTACCCTTTGCATATCATTGCTTTATTTACACATGCATTGCATTCTAGTGCGCATGGGATAACTAGGGTGGATTAAAGGTCCTCAATTCGAGGGAAATGCCTAAATGCTACCTTTACCACGATGTTTTGCCGCGCCAGACGAGGTACACTCGATTGAATGTGAAATGTGTTCAATCAGGAATACAAGGTCCCATATTATTTATTTGTTCATTCATGTATTGATAATTTAATACTCATGGGCTAACTAGGGTGGATTAATGCCTAAAGGCTACCTTTACCATGATGTTTTGCCGCGCCGGATGAAGTGCACTTGATTGAATGTGAAATGTGTTCAATTGGGCACACGAGGTCCTACATTATGTGTTTGTTTATCATGCATATGTTTGTGTCGTTTCAGATGCCATTTTGGTAATCTCGTTCGAACTTGTTTCCGAACACTACACGAACGTATGCATTCTGTCTCAGTCCGTTCGAACACGTTTACGAACGCTACTCGAACGTGCATGTGTTTTTTTTTATCATGCATCAGGTCTTTTCCCGTTCGAACGTGTTCTCGAACGCTATACAAACGTGAACATTCTGTTTGCCGTTCGAACACATTTTCAAACGCTACACGAACGCACATACAGTGAACAGATTTCTTTTCATCACATTTCATGCATGTTTGCTTCTTTGGTAATTCTCTTTGCATTACATAATTAACCATATCATTTCATTATTGACACTTTTACTGTTATCATTTATTTATATTCCCGTTATTTATCTACTTAATGTGTTCGTGAGATTGTGTGCTTGCATTTATTTCACTTACTTCTATGCATGCAAACTTAGATATAGGTTATATGCAAACTTAGATATGAGCTTTATTTTCATGTATGTGAACTTAGAAATAGAATACCCTTGGAAATATATGTTGCGTAGATTCTATTAAATTATTGCACAAATCATTTCATTACAAATGGCATAAGTAAGGGACCATTCTGAACCCAACGGTTTGAGGTCTTCCCTTGCGAGGGGTGAGTGCGGCCTTAAATCATTTTCCCAGTTCACACCGGATGGCGACTCATTTATTCTCCGGTTTAGTCCCCCGTGGGCTACTCCGTACTCCCGACTAGGCCGCGATCCTAGAACAGCGTCGCTGATTTCTGTGTCCTATAGTCTGTCGACTCCACTGGGGATAGAGAATCGGCCCCGAAATAATGTCTTGTAATGATATGATTTATGCTTTAATTAACAGCGTCTATAGTGGGTTTAAGGGGTATAATCAAAGGCATTGTTAAGGCTAGGTTACGGTTTGGTGTCTTCCTTCATTCACTACCTTTCTATAAGGAAAAGCTGCGAAGGCACCTAGATAATCATTACTCGTAGCTCGTTGTGACAGACTAATTTAGAGGACTTGTTGTTTATTCCTATCACCAAGGCGATAAGAGCCTAAGAGGCTTGGGTTTCTAAGAGAGTTCTCTCCGCCCTCCCTCTGGGGAATCTTCAATAGGAAATCCATTTGACAGTCAGTCACGCACCATAACTCGTTGGCACGTACCGTAAGGTATAAAAAATATGCGCTCACTTGGTCACTCGAACCCTTGAGTGG
Organism: Zanthoxylum bungeanum; assembly: GCA_019454045.1. NCBI lineage: Eukaryota > Viridiplantae > Streptophyta > Magnoliopsida > Sapindales > Rutaceae > Zanthoxylum > Zanthoxylum bungeanum. The sequence continues at coordinate 26,172 of SKCR01037805.1, read as the reverse complement.
GGAGACCTAGTTGTGGGCAATCCTCACCAGCGAGAGCCTTTGTCTACACTCCCGCAAACCCATACGTAACCATAGTTGTATGACCAATAGAAACTATTTCCTTGTGCTTGTGTTTAGGGACCATCATCATTTGGATTCAGTTGGACTTCTTGTCAGAAATGCGAACTTGTTGGTCCATTTAAACTTGGATGAGTTCGTATTTTATGACAATTGGGCTAAAAGTTTCTAAAATACCGATGGGCCACTCTGTAGAAATTGTTTCTTATGCTTATGCTTAGACCATCATCATTTGGACTCAGTTAGACTCTTTGTCAGAAAGGCGAACTTGATGGGCCATTTAAACTGGGATGAGTTCATATCTTATGAAAATTGGGCTAAAAGTTTCTAAAATGCCGATGGGCCATCCTGTGTTTGGGCCCCTTATCATTTGAAGTTGTTTAGCCATGTTATCGCAAAGGTGTAAACCTGTTGGGCCTTTTCAACTGGGACAATTTTGCACCTTGCAATAATGTGATTGAAGCTTTAAAATGACAAGAGGCCGACTTATATATTCCATGCATTGCACGCATACATGCTGATTGAGGATTTTAAAAGACACCATAGATTCTCGTTGGGTTATGAAAGAGGGAAGACTTATCAAAAGGCCGATAGAAAACATGAGCGAATCAGAGAACGAGGTATCTTGTATGGATCAGTTGGAGACCAATCTCACCAAGGTTACTGAAACAGTTGCAAGCCTTGACTACTGCTATGGCTAATATGGTTGTGCCCCGTGCTGGGGGAAACTTTGAGAATATGAGGCATGAGGAGCCTCCAAACAGGTTGGGGGATGACATCCCCGTTTTTTATGATGACATGGCTGAATATGCGGCAAGAAGGGTGACTGGGTCTCAGGCAGAATTACAGAAGCTCCGGGATCAGGTAAAATCGGTTACCCGTAAAATGAGGGGTAAACATGAAGACTTGCTAGATTATGAGGCAATGAATTTTGAAGAACAGCTGCCGGCTCAGTTCAAGATGCTTGATATGGCCAAGTTCAACGGGAATGGGGATCCAAGGGTCCATCTCCGACAATATGTTTCAGTTATGAGTTCAGTGGGTCTATCAAAGCGTCAAGTTCAGAAAATGTTCGCGATGTCGCTCGAGGGGGCACCCGTGGTATGGTATCATGGCCTTGAGAGGAAAGTCAAAGATGATTGGAGAGCATTGGCAGAGGCTTTTCTGAGTCAATATGTTACAGATTTGGAGATTGACTTGTCACTCCGCGATTTGAAGAATACCAAGCAGAAGCCGGATGAGAGCTTCAAGGAGTATGTAGACCGCTGGAGGAGCCAGCTTCTAAAGATACAGACTCAGCCCTCAGAGAATGACCAAATCAAGATGATCATCAAGGGCACCAAGCCCTCCATTTATGGCAAGCTGAGGAGAATGACCTCCATGATTACTGATTTTCGACAGTTGAGGGAAACTGTCATGGATATTGAGGAAGAAGAGGCTGAGAATAGAAAGTTCTATAGCCTGAACAGGAGGCCCATTGGGGGAACATCAGGTATCAAGCCTGTTTCTACTGAGATTGCTGCCATCCGGAACCAGCAATTCTCCCGCCTAGGTAGACCATTGTCTAAGGTGCTGTAGAAATTAAAGAGACAGAGACTTCTGAAATCCTTAGAGACCAAACCACTTCCACACCCTCCACCACCACATCTCAACCTGAACCACTATTGTCATTTCCACCAACAGAAAGGCCATGACACTGACAGTTGCGCCCGCCTCCGCCATGAAATCCTGGAACTCATAAACTTCCAAAAAATACCCGACTCCGAAAAAGAACAGCCAAAGACACATCGAAACCCCCTACCAAATTATCACTCTGTCCCACCCCTACCTATTGGGGTTTTATTGGGAATTACAAGGTTAGCGCAGTGGAACGCGGAAAAACGATTTCTCCGATTTCAAAAAATTTTCTTGGAACAATTAAATAAACTTATTTATTTAATTAACCAATACTTAAATTATGAAAATAACCTAAGAAATCATATTTCTTTAATTACAAAATTACCCCAAACTTTTACAAATTAATTATTTTGGTTTTAAATATGTCAATTACATATTTAATTAATTCCAAATTAACCCAAAAATAATTTTTACAAGTTTTGCAACAAAACCAGAATATTTTCCAGAATTGCGCCAACAGCCCAGTTTTTTCTGGAATTTACGAAACAGCCCCTAAACTTTAATTGATTGTAATTTGGCCCAAAATGCTCAAAACACATCAAGATCAAATCCAATTAATCCCAAATTTTACATGCATCAAATATACATCAAATTAAAGCTTATATATGAAAAGTCCTAAAATTTGAGTAGGTTTGGAACCCTAATTTCATAAATCACTCAAATTGGCAATTTACACTAAATTACTAAAATTCAATACTTTAATCTTCAAATTACTACACCAATTAATTCTCACCATCATGAAATTAATCAAGAACAATTTTAGGCTAATTATGAATGGCTAATTACTCTAGAATAGCAACTTTAATTTTCTAATTAATTTATTAAGCTTGATTACATTAATAAGCAAATAAATTAATTCTACATGCTTAAACACATCCAACAAGCATCCAACAAATTTAATTACAAACTAAAAGAGTAGAAATGATCTTAACATCACCATTGAAGTTTAGAAATATTGAAACAATTTTCATGAAGAAGAAGAAGTGAAATTACTTACAAAAACAAAGTTTTGCTTTGTCTTTTCTTTTTCCTTTTTGCTCTCAATTCTCTCTTTTGCAATTTTTGTTGAAGTTGTCTAAGTGTTGAAAATGAAACAAAACCAATTTTTGTATCACCCACCACCTTGGCCGATTTTTCAACATTAAAGCAACAATTACTTTAATTTTTTGTATTTATATAATTGGCACACATTTTGCATATAATAAATTATCACTTTAACTTTAATAAAGTTGCAAAAATTTGTTCCATTACATCAAGCCATTCTCACTTAATAAAGTAGAAATCATTACTTAAGATATTTATTTTATAAATTAATTTAATTATTTAACAATTAAATAATTAATTAATAAATATAAATATCTTAAATATATGTATTATATTTACATTAAATATCTCAAATACATATATTAATGATAGAAGTCAAATATCACAATTTGATATTTTATTAATGTGTATTTAATAAAATCAAGTATTAAATAAAATACACATCAATATTGGAAATGACCGATAGGTCCCGATTGCTTGTATTTTTCGTTTAACCGTTAAACGAGTTATAAATAATCAGTATTATTCATAACAGTTGCCCTAGTGCTCTACGCGTAAATTTCATTAGTGAGACTCTCTAAATTCAGGCATATCCGTCACGAAATCAAATTACGTGTCCATAATTCACCCACCCGTAAATTATGACGAACACGGATAAACTCATTGAATCATACAGGTCGAGGTCACTGCATACGTATAATCCATCCGTCACAGGTATCCGGATTAATCCAGAGATATAGATACTAACGTCAAATATCTATAGATATAATCACGTCGACGTTTTTATTAGCAATCCCTCAAATAACACTTAGAACTAATTTCTACAATGTATCACGGGCCCATGGATTTAACAGATTGCTAATACCATATTGAATACCTATACTTTGTACACAGAGCTGACGGATCCTATCTTGATACACACAGGAAATCCTGAGCATCAGTTCACACCCAACGAACAGACAGAGGTCTGATCTAAATAGATCGGTGACGTGACTGCCATCTAAGTGTGGAGGATAACTCAGATATCCACAGTGGTATCTCAAGTCAAAGAATCACTATGCTCACTCAACCCGAGAAGAGTCTTATTGACGTTGGTGTACCATCCATTAAGAATCTTCGGTGAGTCGTTCAGTGTTTATCCGCTATAAATACCTACACGTCTATACGAGTCTCCAAGACTCATGGTTCACTGAGAAACCATCGGAATCCAAGATTCTAATATACGACATGTACTAGTCTCTACGGGTTTACTTTACTGACCAAGTAGTGTAAACCTTGACTGGGAACTGTCTAAGAATGACAACGTCATGTTACAACTCAATGTCAGTTGCGACGCTTTTGCAACAGTATCATAACTAATCATTCTAAGGTCGGTTACGTCTTTACCATATTGAAGAAGAAGTTATATAAAAGAAACTGTTCATTTTATTCATAATAAAACGTTACATTAGTATTTACATAGAAATACATAATAAAATTGGCGCTCGGAGCACCAACCCTCACATTCCCTAATTAAAAGATTTTTCCATATCACACACTAACTAAAAATATCTCTCATAATTACACAAATCCTTTCCTTTTTCACACAAGGTAAACCCCAACCTTTGCCTATAAAAAGAAGCCTAAACCCAACCTTGAAGCCCTAGCAACTCACACCCAAAGCAACAAGAAACAAAGCAAATAATTCTCTCTTCTCCTCCTCTCTACCATCACCGAAACACTCTCCCAAAACAGCAAAGGAACATCACCGAATAAACCCCTGAAACTGCCCCTCCATTCACCGAAAATCACAGCTCAAAATAGTCCCTACAATCACCGAAAATCACCCCTGAAACTGCACTATAACATCACCAAAAATCACCCCTGAAACTGCACTGTAACATCACCAAAAATCACCCCTAAAACTACACTATAGTGACCGAAAATACACCCCCAAACAGCAGCCCAAACAACCAGAAAACAGTAGCAAGAACAGAAGAAACAGCGACCTGAAACAGCGAAGCGACGAAGGAAAACAAAAAATCAGTGAACCGGAAGAGTTGCGGAGTGTTAGCCCTTCCGACTACCGCATAACGTACTTCCAGGAGGCGACTCAAGAGGTTAGACCTGAGGGCACCTTTTTTTATTTCCGCTTATTCCTTTTATTTTTTTAATATTTCTTCGCATGAGTATTGTTGGTTAATGTATGCTATGGCTATTGGATGAATGAAATATGTGTCGTCTCTTATGGTATATCGGATGGAAACCCAGACGTAAATTCTGTAGCCGAATCCAAATGGATGGTAGTGCGGTCTGTACTTGGGAGACAACTCTACGTACCACTTGAGCAAACGGCACATATTTCACTTTATTTTATCTTGTTCATCTATTATTCGCATTTTACATTCCGCCATTTACTTTCCGTACGTTATTTGTTTGTGTATTGATGATATAGTGCGCATGGGCAAATCAAGTTGGATTAAAGGTCCTCCACTTCGAGAGGGGTGAAAAGCCTAAGGGCTACCTTTGCCACGACGTTTTACCGAGCCGGACGAAGTATCTTTGATTGAATGAGAGATATGTTCAATCGAGCATATGAAGTCCTATATTATTGTGGTCTCTATTTTCTATGCATTGTAATGTTATACGCATGGGCAAATCAAGTTGGATTAAAGGTCCTCCGTTTTGAGGGATGAAAAGCCTAAAAGACTACCTTTGACATAATATTTGCGCCTTTTATTATGCCATTTTCCATATGCATATCATTGCTTTATTTACGCATGCATTGCATTCTAGTGCGCATGGGCTAACTAGGGTGGATTAAAGGTCCTCTATTCGAGGGAAATTCCTAAAGGCTACCTTTATCACGATGTTTTGTCGTGCCGGACGAAGTGCACTCGATTGAACGTTAAATGTGTTCAATCGGGCACACGAGGTCCTACATTGTGTGTTTGTTTATCCATGCATGTGTTTGTGTCATTTCAGATGTCATTTTGGTAATCTCGTTCGAACGTGTTTCTGAACGCTACACGAATATATGCATTCTGTCTCAGTCCGTTCGAACGCGTTTACGAACGCTACTCGAACGCGCATGCATTTTGTTTTATCATGCATCAGGTCTTATCCCGTTCGAACGCGTTCTCGAACACTATACAATACGAACATTTGTTTACCGTTCGAACGCGTTTTCAAACGCTACACGAACGCACATACAGTGAACATATTTCTTTTCATCACATTTCATGCATGTTCGATTTTTTGGTAATTTCTTTTGCATTACATAATTAACCATATCATTTCATTATTGACACTTTACTGTTATCATTTATTATATTCCCACATTTATCTACTTAATGTGTTCGTGAGATTGTGTGCTTGCCTTTTTTCACTTACTTCTATGCATGCAAACTTAGATATAGGTTATATGCAAACTTAGATATGAGCTTTATTTTCATGCATGTGAACTTAGAAATAGAATACTCTTGGAAATATATGTTGCGTAGACTCGATTAAATTATTGCACAAATCATTTCATTACAAGTGGCATAAGTAAGGGACCATTCCGAACCCAACGGTTTGAGGTCTTCCCTTGCGAGGGGTGAGTGCGGCCTTAAATTATTTTCCCGGTTCACACTGGGTGGCGACTCCTTTATTCTCCGATTTAGTCCCCCGTGGGCTACTCTGTACTCCCGACTAGGCCGCGAGCCTAGAACAGCGTCGCCGATTTCTGTGTCATACACTACTGAAACCGACACAAACCAAACCGGTCTCCATTCCGGTCATATACTGATGAGCCCAACGACTAGTTCCCTTAGTGGAATCGGCATGACCTAAGCCGGTCATCATACCAGTGACCATACCGGTCAAGCTCTTCATTGTGCACCCTCACTGGAACCGGCACGCACTATACCGGTCCTCATACCGGTTGACATACCGATCTAACGGTCGGATTCTCCCAACGGCTATTTAACGTTGGAGACCGGCACATACCGGTCAGCAGAGACCGACACACCGGTCTCAGCAGTGTTAGTTGGGGATGCTTTTCATAAATGAACCACAATTCTTTTTGCCAAGGTTAGAGAGAGTATATACATCCTTCATACACATTCTCTAAGGTAAAATAAAGAGAGAGTTATCACACCTTCATAATCAAACACTCTCAAGCTCACACACTACACCTTCTATACATTTAGTAATGAGCTTAACACTTGGATATCCAACTCACACAATCTTATTTATCATTGTGAGATCCAAGTGTGTCTTAAATCTTCTTGTCAATCATTTAAATCTTCTTTATACAAAACACTTGTGATTTGAAAAATCTCATAGTTTGGGTAAATGTAAGGTGTGAGTCGCCTACGTAGAAAACTCAAAGTGTAAAGGTTGGAATGCACCCTTTGCGGGAAAAATCTTGGGTTCCGAGTGAGCCATGAAAAAACTTGGCTTTTAGTGGAAATCTTAAAGCGCGGCTTTTTGATGGGGAGAGTGGACGTATGCAGTTTGGCCGAACCACTATAAATCTCGGGTGTTGTTTTCTTTATTCTTATTCTTTTAATTATGCAAGTTTATTATATTTATGTGTGTTGAATAGAAAACTTGCATATAAGTTATTTATTGAAATAGAGAAAATTAACCTAAGTTCTTAATTGTAATAGAACTAAAATCGGCAAAGATTTTTTAATTCCGCATTTATAGGCGATAACTCAATTCACCCCTCTTGGGAAATATAGTATTGTTATCGCTAGTGTTTGTAGGTAATTTCACAGATTTTTTAAACCTTCTTGAATAACGAGGATGTTGGTGAAGCGGTCGAAGGCGATGACCTAGACATCGAAATCGTGGCCTAAAGTGGTCTTGATTGAGAGCAAAGCACCCCACTGCAAACTCCTCGCTGCCCGCCGCCGCCACCACCCTCCATTTTTCAACTCTGCAAAATTGGTTTTGAACCATGACAAAGGATTTGATTGGAGAAGGATCAGAGACATCCAATTGAAAGAAGTTGACAAGAAGTCCTTTTGCAGAAAGTGATTCCACAGCTCTTTGACCTCTTTCAACATCTCTAGCAGTAATATAACTGTTAGTCCCATCTCTGCAAGCCTCTTCACCAAAGAAAATCCAATCCCTTTGTTTGCTCCGTTGACTATTGCTATTGTTTCTTTGACCACCATTTTGTTGAGGAGATCAAGGAAGAAGAGAAATAGGGATCTAGTTCTTGTGATTTCATATTGTTGTGTTTTTTATCGGATGAAGGAGAAGGTGCAACTTTGAGTTTATATGGTGAGGTTTTTGATATGCTAAACTTAAACAATAAATTATAATTAGTAGGTAAATTAATTTTTATATTTAAAATATGTCAGTTACTGAAATATTTTTTTTTAATTCATAATAAATTCTACACGACATGATATATCTGAACAGGTAAAGTATCAGTTACAAAATATTATTTTATTTGTTTGAGCATATCGTTGAATAAAATAACACGCTCATTTAAAAATACTACTCTAATATTTAAAAATACTAGAATAGTACAACCCAAAAGAATTTTTGTTGGAAATGTTCGAGACGCCGTTCCTAAACAATTCGATTCGGACTTAAGTAGAGCAGGGTAAAACTTTCGGCTACCCAAACTCTTACAAAAAAATACACCTCATGTATGTTGTGATGAAACACACACAATAGATGAGATGTGAGAGGAAAACTCTTCTTTTATTACACCACAAAAGAATTACAAAGCTTTATACAAAAAACTAACAAAAAAAAACCTCTCAACCCTCTTTACTCTCTATTCTCTCTGTTTTTGGATTTCTGGGATGAAGTGCACACGTTTTGGCAGCTTCTGCCAGCTTCTCATTTTGCATGTCAACTGCATGATGTCCATTTCATGCTTTCGGTGCACGTAAGCTTAGCTTGCATGCAGAGAGCAAAGCGTGTCCACCGAAAGTTGATGGAGAGTTGATTGCAAGCTTGAGCTTGCTTTTGGTGCTTGCTGTTTTCTTCTGCATGCAAGTTGCATGCACAGCTCACAGAGTTGTCTTCAACAATGTGCTCAAATCCAATAGGTGATGATCAAATTTTAAATCATTTATCATTAAAACAAACCACTTAGAAGCCCAAAAGAAATATATGGCCTAATTAAATCACGTCACTTTTATTCCTTTCTTTCTTTCATTTTTTTCTCTCTTCAATAACCAAATGGTAAGTCGAAAGATTCACACAAGGACACAAGATTTGACAAAATGAAAACAATAAGGAAGCTAAATATACAAATAAATGAATAAATTATTATTATTTGCCGCCCCAGTTTTGTCGAGTAATTTTTATGTGACTATTTTTCATGATTAAAATCAGACCAAACCAAGTGGTCCGAGTAATCCATTTGATCCCTAATTCGATGGAATCGGCGTTAAATCCAATGATCCGGCAGGCCCGATCAAGACCGGATTTTAACTAGTCTCAAGTCAATTGGTTAAGGGGCCGTCAAGCATGTCATTTATGGAAAAAAATTACATTTTTTTTACATATTTAATGCATATCCCTACATTTAGTCTCTGCACATTTTATAAATACCATAGTGATTTCTGTCCAAGTTATGTCTCTTCTAGCCTTCCTTATATACGAGATGCTTTGCTTAAGAAAGCCTTTGTGTAGATCACCAAAAATAAAAAGTGGTTTTTTGGAATTCCCTGTCGATTCAATAGGCAAATATTAATACATATGATGTTGTCGCTTTTATAGGGGCTTTAATGGAGCTTCCAAGGGATACTTTACATATTCATTACGTGTTCAAACATCCTTCTATGCTGAATTATTTGTAGTAATCTTATCTATTGAACATGTTGTCTCTAAGGGCTGGAGGCATATGAGGTTAGAAAGTGATTCGATGGCTGTGATCTCATATCTCATGAGCCATTGTTTTTTACCTCCTTGGAAACTGAGTAGAAGATGGTTTAATTGCAAGAATATGATTAAGCATTCTAAGAAAGATGTTCTTTAGCATTCAAAGATTTAACGTCACCAAATTCATCGTCGTTAAATGTATAATTTAGCATCAAAAGGAAAGGCGATATTAAAATTATAACATTTAACGTCGCCAACATACTTTTGAAGTAAAAAAAAAAATAAGGTTTTTAGTGTCTACTACTAAATGTCGACGTAAATATAAGAAGAAAGAATCGTCAAAAATTAACGTCGAAAACTTAGTTAACGACGATGTATGTTCATATTTTAGCGTCCCTCATTAAGTTGGCGCAACGCTAAATGTTTTACAAATACCCCCATTTAATAAGTAATAATAATAATAATAATCACTTATTAATAATTATTTAATATAAAATAATAATATTCAAAGTACTATAATAATAATAATAATATATTAATTATAAATAATAATGATATTTAAGTTTGGGTGTGGGGCCCTACCCATTATATGCGCGTACAACAATAATATATTATTCTTTACATCTTATATAATAAAACACATCTTACTTAGTGGTAATTATGCTACACATAAAACTCTTGAACTCAAGAGTTCAAGATACACTAATTACATGAATTTGTAGAATATAAATATGGATTGTGTGGGCTTTGCTAGGCCCAGTGTTGGATGATAATAGGTTACCCTAAACAGTTCTAATATGCCACCTCCGATTCAGCTCTAAGAATGGAGTGGAAGTGTCTCTCCATTCCTACCAAGTAAAATATGAGTTCTAGGTGAGTGGCATACCAAGTAAAGTTGTTCCATGTCAAAGAATGGAAGAAACAGTCTTAGCTTAAAATTAGAAAAGTTATCAGAATTCACAAATCCCACCCTAGATGGTGGAATCTTGCAAATATGTTCTAAGGAGGACTGGTATCCTCTTCGACAGAATATGGAGAAATCTGGAATTATGTAATCCTCTAGGATATGGGTTTTCTTTGTCAACTACACAGAATACAACTTGTGAAATTTTCAAGCGGCTGATTTGCCTCAGCCCTGGTCCATGGAGCTTCCTGCACCAGTCATTTAATGTTTTCGCATCATGTGTTGAAGAGCAGCAATAGAGAATGGAGAATGATTTCCTCAGTGAAACAGTGGAGGCTTAGGGATGGCCCCAGGCCATTCTTGGCATTTGTCTTCTTTGTCATAATTTACAGGAAAGTGTTTGGTTGTGGCTCCGCAAGAATGTTGAGGAGCCATATGAGGCCACAGGTCTGCCATTGCCAAAATGGCGGCCATTGGTGGCAGGAATCTGCTGATGAAAACCTCCTGTCTAAAAATCCTCCAACTTCTCTCTCATGTGAGGGAGGTTGGTATCTGTTTTCCACTGGGGGGAGGATGACGGTTTGTATATAAGACGAGATACGCCATGGTTGTTGGGGTTGGTGCTCAGAGCGCCAATCCGGACCGTATTTATGTCTGATTCATGAATACGAACATCCCCTTATTCCATAATATTACTTATTTATGGTTGCACCTCTTGTTCTTATATACGTATTCGATCTGATTACGATTAGATTGAAACTAAATGTGGTTTAGTGATATGTATATATTAGACAAAGGCCCGATAATATATAATGCAGTACACAGTTACAAAGTTAGTTTGTAATTGACATTGGGAAGTGTCACTGCTATATGATATTATCAAACATAGTTCCTGGTCAAGATTTGCTAACACGGGTCGGTTAGTCAAATCCGTTGAGACCAGTACATGTCGTATATCGAGACTTGGTCCGATGGTTTATCCCAATGAACCATGAGTCTATGGAGACTCGTATAGACGTGTAGGTGTTTATAGTGGATAAACACTGAACGGCTCACCGAAGATTCTTAATGGATGGTACACCAACGTCAATAAGAATCTTCTCGGGTTGAGTAGCATAGTGGTCCTTCGACTTGAGACACCACTGTGGATGTATGAGACATCCTCCACACTTAGATGGCAGTCACGTCACCGATCTATTTAGATCAGACCTCCGCCTGTTCGTTGGGTGTGGATCGATCCTCAGGATATCCTGTGTGTGTCAAGATAGGATCCGTCAGTTCTGTGTACAGAGCATAGGTAGTCCATATATATTAGCAGTCTGTTAAATCTGTGGCCACAGTATACATCGGAAGTAAGTTCCGAGTGTTATTTAGAGATTGCTAATAGATACGTCGACGAGATAATACCTATAGAGATTTGACGTTTACATCTATATCTCTGGGATTATCTGGATACCTGTGACGGAGGGATTATACGTATGCAATGACCTCGACCTGTATGATTCAGCTAGTTTATCCGTGATCGTCATAATCTACGGGTGGATAGATTATGGACATGAAATTGGATTTCGTGACGGATATACCTGAATCTAGAGAGTCTCAATAATGAAACATACTCGTAGAGCACTAGAGCAACATTTATGAATAATGATGATTATTTATAAATCGTTTAATCGTTAAACGAAAAATACATGCGAACGGGCCGAACCGTCATTTCCTAATTAATGTGTATTTGTATTTAATATATGATATTATTAAATACACATTAATAAATAGTCAAATAAAGGTATTTGACATATATCATCAATATATGTATTTGAGATATTTAAAGTAAATATAATACATATATTTGATATATTTGTATTTAATTAATTATTTAATTATTTAATTGTTAAATGATTAATATAATTAAAATATAAATATATCACCAAATGATAAAGTTAGGAAATGATTATAAGTGTAAATGTTGACTTTACATTAAAGGAAAAGGTTGTCAAATTGATTTTGACTTCTTAAGATATTTGTTCAAATTGTTTGAAAATAAAAATATCTTTTTCCTTTATTTCTTTATAATTTCGGCCATACACTTAAATATAAGAGTTATATTTTTCTTAGTTGCATTGTTGACTTAATTAAATATCTATAAAGTGTTATTTAGATATTTTATCAAGTTGATTTAATGAAATTAAATGAAATTGAAATTAATATTTCTTGTATTTGTTTGCCAAATTCGGCCAAGGCCTTTGTGATGCAAGTATATATGTTTTTCATTTCATTTAGTATTAACCTAATACACTTTAAAAAAAAACTCCATTAAAGGAAGGCAAAGAAGCTTGAGAGAAAAGAAAGAAAAATCAAGAAAAGCTTGGATTTTAGTAAGTTTTTCCAACTTCTATTAGAGAGGAATTTGTTCCTTTGATCTGGGCAACATCTTGATGTTCTTGAGTTTTTCTTTCTTTATTCTTTGTGTTTTTGATGATAAATGTTTGTGAAGTGTAGAGCATGTATAATGGAGAAAGCTTGTGACTATTGTAGTTATAAGTTTCTTTTAAGGTTTTGGAAACCATGTTGCTAATCTAGAGTTGTTGACCCACTCTTAGATGACCTAGATTTGATCTTGAGTTGTTTCATTGTGTTGAGACTTTGATTGGATGGAAGAAACATGATTGAAGTATTGATTTAACCAATTTGGTCTAATTTGTCCAATTTGAAGAAATTGAAAAATTAGGGTTCATGACCAATTCCAAATTTGGGGTTTTCATATATGTTGTGTATTTGGATGTGTATATGATGCATATAAAGTTTCATGTTCATTGGATTACATCTTGATGTGTTTTGATGCATGAAATGACAAAGTGCACAAAATGGCACCAATTGGTGCATTCGGCCAAGAGTTGGAAATTTGGGGATTTGGTTGCTTTTGGTGTTTTGATGTTTTGAACATGCTAAGTTCATCTTAGAAATGATTTAGAATCATTCAAAATTGATTAGATCAATTTCGGACTAAAATGGACAAAATACCAATGTAAGGGCAATTCGGTAAATTCACTTAAATATGATTTATTTGAATTTTATTTCATAATTTGATTATTGGATAATTAAATAAATATGTTTATTTAATTAATCGAGAAAAAGTTTTGAAATCGGAAAATTGATTTTCCGCCGCTTCCGCTGCGTTACCGGATTCTGCCCCTAAAAACCCTACAAAATGGTATCAGAGCGAGTCTGATTCTAGGCCTCCATAAATGATTAGCTTGTTTTATTCAATGTTTAATCATGTTTTCTTGACTTTATACATGCATGTTATAATCTAATTTGATTAGATTTAGGGTGTATGACACTTAATGGAATATCCCCGCTTAATAAGGTTTTAAAGTAACTAGTATTTGGAATACTTGTTTCTTGGTCCGTCTTGTCAATACGGTTTATAAATATCTTTTCGTTGACTACATCCGAGACCGTGCCTCTGCTGTGAGGGTGTAGCTGATAGAAATTATTTATGCCGAATGTATATTAGATACTAGATAAATTCAAGCGAAAGCGGAATCCTGAACGTGCCCTAGCTGTCAGGGTTACGCAAGTAACTTGAGTTTATCATTGACAAGTTTAACCTTGGTACGTCTCCTTGTGGGCCTGCCTTCGCAGCGACAACGAGAAACGGCCAGGACCGGAACCTTGGAGTCACTAGTGAGTGATTGACAATTAGTTGTCTACCTGTGAATATACGTCGGCGAGACCGTGCCTCTGCTGTGAGTCGAAATATATTCATGGGGTCCTCTTCCCATTATGGAATTCGATTTAATTATTGAATTCTCGTCTTTCCGTTGGGGATTACGGCATTACGTAAAAATAGTGGGAGGCACTGCTAAGTTTAAAATATTCCATAACTTAGGCAGTGTATGTTATTATGGAAATTGCCGCTTGTTTGTTTCCTTATTCTATTGTATATAGAATTAAACTTTTATTTACTGCACACATATTTTGATATGTTATCTGACTAGACTCTTGGTTGCAGTTATTCTAGAATAGGTTCTAGATACTAATAGACTAGGATATTATTAGATTAGTCTAAACCATCGGGAACTGTTGTTCCGATTTTCTTGAAAAATAAAGATGGTTAATGACTTAGTTTCTAAGTCATGATAGATAATCTAGATAGATATCCCCTTTAGGATATAATACTTTAGAGACAATAGTTTCTTATGCAGTAAGAATTGACTTGAATTAGTTCATGTCTCGAGATTCTTGACTGGCATTTAGAAAGCCCTATTAGGTATTTGTTTATCTAGTAATGACGTTTCTAAGCTTTAATTACCTTTAGAGGTAATGTGTCTGACACAATTTGCTAATCAGTTATTTACAATTGTTGTGAATAGTTGAATGCAAATAGTAAAGCTAAAGAAAGGAGATGCGTATATTTGTGTATAGAAAATATCGATTTTCACAATACTACAACTATAGGTATTGGATACCAGATCTCCCGTCTAGTTATTTGAAATATTGGTTAACGATTGTTTTGATATTTGATATCGGAACTTGCGACTATTGGATAGTCACTTGTTCTTTATAAACAATTGTTACATATTTTATAATAACTAGTAGTGTCATTGACGTAGAGATAAACATTAAGAAAAATTATTCGGTAAAGTAAATAATTTAGAACGGTGCTTTATGAGTTTAATCACTTAAGCATTGGATGCTTATTCCGTATGGTAAAGGATGGTTTGATACTAGATCACACCACACATCCTTATCCATTTAATGAATATTGTATTCAGGAAAGTGATTAAGATCTCGTTTAACCAATGATTGTCATTGGACCACCAAATTTATTTAACTGATACATTGGATGTATGTAGTTTATAAATAATAATTGCTTAAGGTAGTTTTCTTTATTTCGTAACTTAGTTGATGAATTGTCATAACTTAGTTACGTGTTTCTGAAGGAACACATATTGAAAGTCTTGAAAGTATCAAGTACTTTCAATCGTTCTGATGAAACGTAGATTGAACATTTTTGACTTGTTCAAATATATTCAATCTAAAGTTTTAGAGAATTCTATCCTCAAAATTCATAACATGTCTTTGAACTGTTCAAAGATCTTTGATACGATCAAACGTATGAATTTAAAGCAATTAGTTCTAAGGTTATTTAGTGAATATGATTCATATTCAATATTTTCTTCCACGATTCCATCTTGATGGAATTGAGTAGTGGGAGCAATCGAATCTTATATGATTTGATTCGTTTGATATTGAATGTTACCGAATTAGTTTCAATACTCTTGGGTTATACTCTCCAGTAACACTAATTCATCTCTTTAATTAATGTTCCATTATTTTCTACAGTTGCATATATGATATGTATAGGTAGAAAATTTGAATCTTGAAAAGTTTGAGATTTCAATCTTTCTTTTATATAATAGTTATATAATGGAAATTACTTACACCTCGGAGGTATAAGTAAAAGTTTATCGTTTATTCTGTTTAATAGAATATTGTATTCTATTTAATAGAATATCTTTCCTACGATTCTAAGTAATAAAATCGTTTTATTACTTGGTGTGTAACATCAGATGTTAACTATTGTAGAAAAGACTTGACTTATTGAAGTCAAATGTGAGAATGATAAATTATAAATGGAACTACGTAATTAATAAGATGAAACAACCCTTATACATCTTCCGTACAAGTCCAATAGGATAACAGAATCATTCACGAGTATTTGATACTTAATGGTTCCGTTGTTTTCTTACTTGAAGAAAAATTATCCTATAACTTATAATGGAAGCGATATTTGATATCGATTCTGGAAGTTCACCATTGAACCTTAGATCTAAGATTGTTCATAGCTTACTACGATCAAGTTTTGAACTTGATTACGCTTTCATTATGAATTAGTTCATGATATGTGCTAATTGTTTGCGCAGCGAAAGCAATGTGAGCTTATTAAAGGTTTGACCTTTACAGTATGACAGTGAGAAAAGTTATACTCAGCAATCTATTGTAGATTCTGAGAAAACTTATCTCTAGTCACACTAATTGAACAATTAAAGATATATTGGTTAATGTTGATAATAAACTGTATATTTTAGCTAAAGAATGCAAAGTGGCGTTTTTGGATGACTTATTCAGATAAGAGATCAGTTGTGATTTCCTTATTTGAAGAGTTCATTCTGAAATGGCCCTAGAGTTTGTGTTCTGCTGAGATCGCAGTTTAGTGTGCTAGCTTATAGAGCCTATTGTAGACTCGGATAAGTCTTCCAGAAATATGTGTTCTCTATTTTTGATATCGTCAGATTGTCTGATCTTGTCAAAGTATATAGAATACATATGTGATAAAGGGTTAGTGGGAGCGTACAAATTACTTTCTAGTGTTATATATCCTAAACGACATTATCATTATTATAGTAATAATGAGATGTTTGTGAGGTAAAAGATTTACCTAAGTCTTCTTTACTCCGTGAAAAAGTGGGAGTAGTCTCTGTTATATACGATATAAAGTTTTATATAAGATATAAAACCAAGAGACTTGTGAGATACTCCTATTATTCGTACATTAGATATGATCTAATAAAGGACATAACAAGGCTATCTGTATGACAGTTAGTATAACTGTTGGACAGTTATTGTGTGTCTTATATAAAGTATTCATCTTTCGTAAAGGATGATTCCTTTTTCGAAAGAGATATTGATTAGAATGTCTAATCAATCTTATGTATCATTTGATGATGACATAATAAATACTTTATAATGTGCGATTATAGATATCGATTTAATCGTAATTGTTACGAGTTATTTTGACATCCTATAGACCATATGATGGATCTTGAAACACGTTCTTTGTGTCTTTGAGATATTAAGAACGAGTTTCTAATTCATGGAGAATACAGTCTGCAACCATTAGGGTCATATTAGTTTTGAGACTAATTATGACGTTAGACAGTCTACGTCATAAAGAGTCACAAAAGATGCAGTGGGAGTGTCACGAAGGATTCTACTAACTTAGTGGAATTAATGCAACTTTGAAGTATTGACTTATGAAGTTGCATAGTGACCTTATAAATTAGAAGTTTTAAATTGTTATTGTGCTTGCGGTTGTCCTCATAGTATTTTTGGATTTGATCCCTAAATACTTGGACAACTTAGTAGCTGTAGCATAATACTGATGTAGCATCAGAGTCATATTAATGTATAATTAGATTCTACAAAATATGAATGATGCTGACTATGGGAAACGATGGAGTTTGTTTGACAAACTCAATATTCATAGCGGACTGTTTTCTTGCCTCTTAAGTACTGGGTGAGCTTTTGAGGGCCATGTGCATACGATGCACATTGAGACGTGTATATGATACCGTGGATTGGCACTAGAGCAAGTGGGAGAAATTGTTGGGGATGGTGCTCAGAGCGCCAATCCGGACCGTATTTATGTCTGATTCATGAATACGAACATCCCCTTATTCCATAATATTACTTATTTATGGTTGCACCTCTTGTTCTTATATACGTATTCGATCTGATTACGATTAGATTGAAACTAAATGTGGTTTAGTGATATGTATATATTAGACAAAGGCCCGATAATATATAATGCAGTACACAGTTACAAAGTTAGTTTGTAATTGACATTGGGAAGTGTCACTGCTATATGAATATTATCAAACATAGTTCCTGGTCAAGATTTGCTAACACGGGTCGGTTAGTCAAATCCGTTGAGACCAGTACATGTCGTATATCGAGACTTGGTCCGATGGTTTATCCCAATGAACCATGAGTCTATGGAGACTCGTATAGACGTGTAGGTGTTTATAGTGGATAAACACTGAACGGCTCACCGAAGCTTAATGGATGGTACACAACGTCAATAAGAATCTTCTCGGGTTGAGTAGCATAGTGGTCCTTCGACTTGAGACACCACTGTGGATGTATGAGACATCCTCCACACTTAGATGGCAGTCACGTCACCGATCTATTTAGATCAGACCTCCGCCTGTTCGTTGGGTGTGGATCGATCCTCAGGATATCCTGTGTGTGTCAAGATAGGATCCGTCAGTTCTGTGTACAGAGCATAGGTAGTCCATATATATTTAGCAGTCTGTTAAATCTGTGGCCACAGTATACATCGGAAGTAAGTTCCGAGTGTTATTTAGAGATTGCTAATAGATACGTCGACGAGATAATACCTATAGAGATTTGACGTTTACATCTATATCTCTGGGATTATCTGGATACCTGTGACGGAGGGATTATACGTATGCAATGACCTCGACCTGTATGATTCAGCTAGTTTATCCGTGATCGTCATAATCTACGGGTGGATAGATTATGGACATGAAATTGGATTTCGTGACGGATATACCTGAATCTAGAGAGTCTCAATAATGAAACATACTCGTAGAGCACTAGAGCAACATTTATGAATAATGATGATTATTTATAAATCGTTTAATCGTTAAACGAAAAATACATGCGAACGGGCCGAACCGTCATTTCCTAATTAATGTGTATTTGTATTTAATATATGATATTATTAAATACACATTAATAAATAGTCAAATAAAGGTATTTGACATATATCATCAATATATGTATTTGAGATATTTAAAGTAAATATAATACATATATTTGATATATTTGTATTTAATTAATTATTTAATTATTTAATTGTTAAATGATATAATTAAAATTAAAATATAAATATATCACCAAATGATAAAGTTAGGAAATGATTATAAGTGTAAATGTTTGACTTTACATTAAAGGAAAAGGTTGTCAAATTGATTTTGACTTCTTAAGATATTTGTTCAAAATTGTTTGAAAAATGAAAATATCTTTTTCCTTTATTTCTTTATAATTTCGGCCAATACACTTAAATATAAGAGTTATATTTTTCTTAGTTGCATTTGTTGACTTAATATAAATATCTATAAAGTGTATTTAGATATTTTATCAAGTTGATTTAATGAAATTCAATGAAATTGAAATAAAATTTTCTTGTTATGCCTATGCCAAATTCGGCCAAGGCCTTTTGATGCAAAGTATATATTGTTTCATTCATTTCTAATAATTCACTTTAACCTAATACACTAAAAAAAAAACTCCATTAAAGGAAGGCAAAGAAGCTAGAGAGAAAAGAAAGAAAATCAAGAAAAGCTTGGATTTTAGTAAGTTTTCCAACTTCCTATTAGAAAGTAATGTTCCTCTTGTTGTGGGAAATCTTGTGATGTTCTTGAGTTTTCTATTCTTTATTCTTTGTGTTTTTGATGGATAATGTTGATGGGAAAGTGTTGAGCATGTATGATGGAGAAATTGTGACTAGTGTAGTTATAAGTTTCTTTTAAGGTTTTGGAAACCATGTTGCTAATCTAGAGTTGTTGACCCACTCTTAGATGACCTAGATTTGATCTTGAGTTGTTTCATTGTGTTGAGACTTTGATTGGATGGAAGAAACATGATTGAAGTATTGGATTTAACCAATTTGGTCTAATTTGTCCAATTTGAGAAATTGAAAAATTAGGGTTCATGACCAATTCCAAATTTGGGGCTTTTCATATATGTTGTGTATTTGGATGTGTATATGATGCATATAAAGTTTCATGTTCATTGGATTACATCTTGATGTGTTTTGATGCATGAAATGACAAAGTGCACAAAATGGCACCAAGGTGGTGCATTCGGCCAAGAGTTGGAAATTTGGGGATTTGGTTGCTTTGGTGTTTTGATGTTTTGAACATGCTAAGTTCATCTTAGAAATGATTTAGAATCATTCAAAATTGATTAGATCAATTTCGGACTAAAATGGACAAAATACCAAGTGTAAGGGTAATTCGGTAAATTCACTTAAATATGATTTATTGAATTTTATTTCATAATTTGATTATTGGATAATTAAATAAATATGTTTATTTAATTAATCCGAGAAAAAGTTTTGAAATCGGAAAATACGATTTTCCGCCGCTTCCGCTGCGTTACCGGATTCGCCCCTAAAAACCCCTACATTGTCTCATGAGATCCTCTAGCGGATTGCCCCCGAGCTCTTCTTCTCGTACTGCCTAGAATCGCTTCCTGGCCATCATCCTCTCATTCTGATGTGTGAATGTTGGCCAGACATGTGTGTTCCATTCTCTCTAGACCTGCAAAGATTTTATCCAGGCTCTTGTCATGCATCCTGGATGGCTTCCTCCTCAGAGATTCATATCTGTAAAAGTAGCCCCATATCAGTACGAAATTATGGGTGAGCTTCTATCACCTGAGGCTCCAAACCAGTCTTGCTAGAGTCCGATTTCTTGGTGACTGGAATTACAAGGGGAGATAGGTTCCTTCAAGCTACTCTATTAGTTTTGTTGTTTTAGAACGTTCCTTCTGTGTCCTAGTGTGTAGGCGTCGTTAATTCCTCATCCTGAGATGCAAAAGACTTTTTCTAAAATTACTTATTGTCTTGACGACGTCTGCTAGTAGGTCCTATTGAGCGTTGCCAGTTATACTGTGGCTCTGAAAAAAAAAATTTGTGGTGCACCAGTGAGTGCAGATGAGAGGATCCTCAAGTTGAAATCTGACTTTAATCGAAAACGTTGTGAACGGGTCTCTAAAGTCCGAAATGGATGAACATTTAGATTCTAACTCGATGAGTAAACTAAAGAACGTCGAACTGGATTTAAACAAAGTGTTTTACAGTACTGGATTGTGATTACAAAAGCTAATGGAAGTATAAAAAAAAATAAAGACTATTGGAGATAAAGGAGGTCTAAAATGACTATGATTGGAAACGAGTGTAAAGAAAACTAGACAACTGAAGGCATAGTTGTTGTTGCTGTTGAAAGCATTTTTGTTATTTGTTGAGTTGTGATGTTGATTGTTGTTGAGGACTCTTTCTTTTTGCTCCTCTTTAGCTTTATAGCTTTTGAAAATAACTTCCTCTAATTACTTCTTAACTTCTTGCAACTGTCACGTCCTGCAAGCACCCATCTTTCACTTTTTCCTTACATCATGCAATTGTTCCTCCACTTTTTGTCCTGTAATTGTTATTCACATTTGCACTTATTTTTTTAGGAAACTGCTATATTATAGAGGAACACTACAAGAAATTACAGTTTTAGCGACAGAATATTCCGTTTCAAAATTTAACGACGGAATTGAAACGGATTATGAAATTATGGACGGAATTTAGCGATAAAAAAAGTTTCATTTCTAAATTAGAGACGGAAACAAAGTTATGTCGCTAATTAGAAACAGATTATTATTCTGTCGCTAATCATCTAGAACGGAATTTTCCGTCGCTATTCCGTCACTGATTAGAAACGAAATAATATTTCGTCGCTAAATAGAAACGGAATATTTATTCCGTCGCTAATTTTAAATTTTCATTTTTATTTTAATTTAATTTCTAATTTCCAAACTATTGGTAATTAGAAACGGAATTTTTTCGTCGCTAATTAGAAACGGAAGTAAAATTCCGTTGCTAATTAGAAACGGGATTAAAAATCCATAGCTAATTAGAAACGGAATTAAAATTCCGTAGCTAATTTTAAAATTTTCAATCTCCCCAAAAATTTAATCATTTCGGCGCCATTTTTTTAAAAAAAAATTGAGACGGATTTTCCATCGCTAATTAGAAACGGAATTAAAATTCCGTAGCTAATTTTAAAATTTTCAATCCCCAAAAATTTAATCATTTCGGCGCCATTTTTTTAAAAAAAAAAAAAAAAAGCAAGAAAAAAAGACGGATTAAACCTAAATCGTACACAGCTAACATTAAGTCAATTAAACCTAAAACGTACAAGTACAACCTGCTACTTGGTGCTATTACTATACAATATTAATAATATTGCATGACAAAATAGAATAATTATAGATCAAAATTAAAGTAGCAGAAATGGGAATTTTTTGTATTTCGTTTTCCGGTGATGTATTGAAACGGAGAAGAAGAAGAGAGAGAGGGGACAGTCGGGGTTAATAATGGCTTTGCTGTGTTTTGTATGTATGCAAATTTAAGTGTAAGTGGAAAGTGAAAAAAATAGATACGGAATTTTCGTCGTTAATTAGAAATAGAAGTAAAATTTCGGTGTTAATTTTAAAATTTTTAATCTCTCAAAAAATGTAATCCTTTCGGCGCCACTTTTTTTAAAAAAATAGAGACGGATTTTCTGTCGTTAAATAGAAACGGAATTAAAATTTCGTCGCTATTTAGAAACGGAATTAAAATTCCGTCGCTAATTAGAACCAGAATTAAAATTCTGAGCTAATTTTAAAATTTTAAATATTTAATCTTTCGACACCACTTTTTTTTTTAAACAAAATAGAGACGGACATTCCGTCGCTAATTAGAAACGGAATGAAAATGACATCGCTAATTAGAAACCGAATTAAAATTTCGTAGCTAATTAGAAACAGAATTAAAATTCTGTAGCTAATTTTAAAATCTTCAATCCCCCAAAAATTTAATCCTTTCGGCGCCACTTTTTTTTAAAAAAAAAATTAGAGACGGATTTGCCGTCGCTAATTAGAAACGGAATTATAATTCCGTCGCTAATTAGAAACGGAATTAAAATTCCGCAACTAAATTTTTAAAATTTTCAATCCCTCCAATATTTTCAAAAATTTCCCGCCTTACGAAAATTTCAAATATCTATAAAATTTACAAATCTCTCCGCTTCTCTTATCTTTTCCTCTATATATACACCACAATCTTTTTAACTCTCAACTCCAATACATCATCCAAAATTTTCCTACTCAATTTCATATACCATCAAATTTTTATTTTCCTACTCAATTCCATATACCATCAAATTTTTTCATACATCAACTCTCATTTTTCTTATCTCCACTCTTAAATTTTCTTAAGAAACAAACATTAATATTTTTTTTTTAGTCTAAAGTGGCGTAAATGGATTGTGGTGTGTCGAAGCTTGCGGTGGACATTACGGTGTCTTGTGGAATTGAAGATTTATATATAACATTAAAAAAGTCAATTTTTAAAATTTTCTACCATTCAAAATTTTAAATTTCCCTTGTCTAAAATTTAAAAATTATTCTCTCTACAATTTATAAATTCTCACATCTATGTAATTATAAAATTTCACACATCTATAAAATTTTAAAATTTTTTCCTTTCTAAATTTAAAGTTTCATGCATCTTTAAAATTTTAAAATTTCCCGCTCTCGAAAATTTTAAATTTTCATTTTAAATTTTTTTAAAAATATATAGCTATGGAATAGCTACGGAAATTTCATCTCTAATTAGCAACGAAATCTTTATTCTGTCACTAAATAGTGACAAAAAATTCAGTTTCTATTTAGAGACTGAAATACTTTCGTCGCTAAATAGAAACGAAATTTTTCGTCGCTATTCCGTCGCTAGTGGTCAGTTAGCTACGACTTAGCTACGAAGTTTTCCGCCGCTATTTGACAGTTTTCTTGTAGTGGAAAACTGGTACACACTCGGCTTTTTTGGAGGAACTATTTATAGATAATTCTTATCCTTAATTTCATTGGACTCAGGCCTGATTCTTCTGGTATTTGGGCTGGACTTGAATATTTTAGGTGGAAATAGGTTTATTTTTTGTCTCATCAAAATAAATTAATGTTGGTCCGGGTAAGATTTTCTATTTTTTTTTTTAAAAATAAACTTTTATAAACTTGAAACCCGCCCCTTAATTTGAAGTCATATTTTTATCTAATTGGGGGTATAGGTTTAGGTCTTGTTTGCTTTAGCCTTGGGGAAGACATGGTTGTAATTAAAATAATTGGAAGCAGCAGCTGGATGGCCGCTCTTATCTTTCTGTTATATCTATTTTTATTATGTGTTATAATTAGTTCTCAATTGTAGGGTTTGGATGATAAAATGTTCCATAAATTTTTTTCATTAATCAATTTTATGTGTACTCTTTAATGTTAATAATTTTATTTCATATATTTAGTTTAATATTATTCTAGTATTGTCATGCATTATATTGATTGTTACTTGTTAGGAATTTCATTTGAGTAAACTATACTTAGATTTATAAGGATTATTTGAGATTATCTTTGATTCGATATCATTTATTTTTTTAAGAGAGCGCGCGATACGTACCTCCAAAATTTTATTAGAAGCTTCACTTATGGTATAATTTATACAATAATAAGTTCCAGTTATACACAATTAGAAGGATAATTTTTTTATTTTTTTGAAAAGATTCAAAGAAACCATTTTATGATTTGTTCATGCATCAGCGAAAAAACTATAGTCCTGAATATGCATGACGACTATCCGGACAGCAGCAACTGTAGCTGCTACTGTGACCATAGAAAAAAGAAGGATGTTGAACCAATGCCATGCCTTCTTCTCACTGTAGCTGTCTTTGCTTGCCTTGTAACAACGAAGAAACAAGACAAAAATATATCTATATATATATATATATATATATATTAAAATATGCAATTAATTTTAGTTTATATAGATATATATATATATATATATATATAGTAATATATATATATATATATATATATATATTAACGCTTACAAAGCATATCGCTGGATCGAGTTTGGGGAAAGTGATGAGTTAAAAATATATTTGATCTTTACCCGCATTTTACTTTAAAAATAGTCATTCTCTAGTGAGTTTAAAATGAAAATATCCGATAAAAGAAAAAACATGGACTCCAATACACTAATAAATAAAATAACATTATTTAGGAGATACACTTGTATGAGACAGGTATAAGGATGACATGACTATCCGTCCACTAATATTGTAACATATAATATCTATTGAATTCGAAATTACCAATAATAATGAAAGGAAAAAATTATTGATTAACATAAATCATGTATTTATTAGCTGTGTGATTTAGTATGTCTCGTATAATTTTCTCTTTCTAGAGTATAAAATGCAAATGTCATGCAAATAGGCAAAAAAAAAAATAGATTTTTAATGTGATTTTCTTTATCTTTTAGTAGACATCTTATATATAAGAGAGAGAGCTAGCTAGCTGATTATATACAGATCGTTCTAATGTTAATAACATCAGGACGAACTGTTGAAGACAGCTGCAGAAGTGCTGTCTCACCATTTTGCAGTGGCCAACTTGGCCACTGCAAGCAACAGCTCATGAGCAAAGAAACAGCTCATGAGCAAGCTGTAAACGTGTCCAAACCGCGTGGCACTGTTCACGCGGTTTGGGCAATATAAATTGACCCCAGACCATTTTATCATCATCCCATAAATCCGAAATTGAGAGCGAATAGAGAGTAAAGAGGTTGAGAGGTTTTTTGTAAAGTTTGTATAATAAACTTTGTAATCTTTTGTTGGTAGTAATAAAAGAAGAGTTTCCTCTCACATCTCCTCTATTGTGTGTGTTTTAATCACAACAAGTGGTATTAGAGCTTTAGGTTACTCGGAGAGGATCCCGAAACTCGGAAACAGAGGTTCGGTTTGGAAAGTCGGGTTCCGACGAAAGTTGTCGAAAATCGATTTTGAGCAACCATCAGACGTTTCACGGCGAGCGAGCACGGTGGTATTTTACGGCGATCGATCGGAGGTCCGGCGAGACCGCACGCGCCGCACGGTCCGTCTGAAGGTTGAAGACCTGAGTCAGCTGCCCCGTCAGCGCCCAGTCAGCGCCACGTCAGCAGGACCTGCACAGTCAGCAGCCCAGTCAGCAGTCAGGAAGGTCAGCAAAGGCAGTCAGCG
>SKCR01037804.1:0-67931 GCA_019454045.1 Zanthoxylum bungeanum | reverse complement strand
AGCCCAATTAAAGTTAAAGGTCCATTAAGTCATAATTGGACTTTATGGAAATGGTTTTGGGCCCAATTGGATCCAACCAATTTTGCCTAAACCTAACTTGGTACAACCAAGCCCAATTTAAGCCCAATTACAACTTTTAAGGCCCAATTCCAAAATAAGCCCAACATAATTAAATTCCAAAATTCCAATTTCACAATTTAATTACTCAAAGTGTAAGGCCATAATTAATTAACCAAATTAACATATCCAAAACACCAATTAGCCTAATTAATTATGCTCATAAACATCAAAACATGTCCAACACATTTTAATCACAGTATAATGGAATCGCATGATGTGGTACTTGTGTTCCACATGATTCGACTTCTGATGCGCCATCGGTTCCTTTGCTTGCGTAATGGCTCCAGTGTTATCACAGTATAATGGAATCACATTCTCGATACTTGGGACAACTCCCAATTTTGTGATAAAGTTCCTAATCCATACAGCTTCCTTTGCAGTTTTAGAAGCTGCAATGTATTCCGCCTCTGTGGTGGAATCTGCTGTTGACCCCTATTTGGAACTCTTCCAGCAAACTGCACCTTCGTTAAGGGTAAAAACGAATCCAGATGTAGACTTTCTATCATCGGGATCCGATTGGAAGTCAGAATCCGTATACCCGTTAACTTACAGTTCAATTCCTTCATAAATAATCAACTTATCCTTAGTACCTTTAAGATACTTCAGGATATGTTTAATGGCCATCCAATGGTCATTTCCTGGATTGGACTGATATCTACTGGTTACGCTTCAGGCCTAGTATATAATATGACATACATTATGCTACCCAAACACGAAGCATGAGGTTGGTTAGACATTCTAACCTTCTCATCTTCTCTTTGTGGACACATCTTTTTTGAAAGATGAATCCCATGTCTGAACGGTATATTTACTGTCTTACAGTTACCAAAATTGTACCGTTTCAAGATCTTATCTATGTACGTTAATTGGGATAACCCAATCAGATTCTTTTCTCTATCTCTATAGAGTTTTATGCCTAAAACATAGGAAACTACTCCCAGGTCCCTCATGGAGAAATTCTTACAGAGGTAAGCTTTGACGCTTGCAACATCCCTATATCATTCCCAATGATTAGGATGTCGTCAACATATAGGACTAAAAATACAACCATGCTCCCACTGGCCTTCTGATACACACAGGATTCTTCCGAATTCTTGAGAAAACCAGACGATCTAATAATCTCGTCGAATCGAAGATTCCAACTTTGTGAAACTTGTTTAAGTCCATAAATGGACTTCTTAAGCTTACATACCATACCCGAGTTTTCACTAGAATCAAAACCTTCCGGCTGTTCCGTATAGATTTCTTCATCAATAAATCCATTTAGAAAAGCCGTTTTGAAATCCATTTGCCAAATCTCGTAGTCATGATACGCAGCTATAGAAAGCAAAATCCTAATAGAATTAAGCATTGCTACTGGCAAAAACATTTCATCGTAGTCAACACCAGGTCACTGCATGTAACTTTTTGCTACCAAGGTTTGAACCTTTCCATCAGGCCCGCGCTTCCTCTTGTAAACCCATTTACAACCGATAAGAACAATTCCTTCGGGAAGTGGAACCAAGTCCCAAACTTGATTCTCATGTATTGAGTCTAACTCGGATTTCATGGCATTTTTCCATTTCACGGAGTCGATGTCCATTATCGATTCTCTATAGGTAAAAGGATCGGTCTCTTCAACTAAGAGAACATCGAGACTCTTTCCTTATATCAAATACAAGCGTTTAGGAGGTCTAGATACCTTTTGTGACCTACGGAGTGTATGTGTTGAAGGTTCATCATCTACTTGAACTTAAGGTTCCTCCATTGGTTCGTTGTTTTCAGGTTGGGCTTCATCAAATTTAACCTGTCTATGATTACCACCTTCTGACAAAAATTCTACTTCTAGAAATTTTGCGAAGTGAGCTACGAACACATTTCGATGCTCAGTATCATAGAACAGATATCCCTTCATATTCGAAGGATATCCAACAAACCTAAACTTTTTCCTCGAGGCGAAAGCTTATCTTGCTGAGTCATCCTGACATAGGCAGGACAACCCCAAACCTTAATATAATTAAGATTTGGTCTCCTACCAGTCCATATCGCATATGGAGTCGTAGGAACAGATTTTGAAGGAATCACATTCAAAAGATGTGCATCTGTTAAAAGAGAGTAGCCCCATAAGTAATAAGGCAAATCTGTAAAACTCAACATTGATCGGACCATATCCAATAAAGTCTGATTTCTCATCTGAAACACTCCATTATGCTGTGGAGTACCTGGAGGAGTATATTGTGTAAGAATCCCATTCTCCTTCATATAATCCATGAACTCACTACTCATATATTCACCGCCTCGATCAGATCGAAGACATTTAATATATTGACCAGTTTGTTTTTCTACTTCATTTCGGAACTCTTTGAACTTTTCAAAGGTTTCCGATTTATGTCGCATCAAAGAGACATAACCGTACCATGACAGATCATCGGTAAAGGTAACGAAGTACAAATAACAACTGTGAGCAGTCTGACTTAGTGGACCACATACATCATAATGTACGAGTTCCAGTAAGTTAGTGGCGCGGTGTCCAACACCTGAAAATTGGGCATTGGTCATCTTACCCTGAATGCACGATTCACAAGTTGGATAAGGTTCAATGGTGAGATCTGGTATCAAACCATTCCTAACCAATTGGGTAAGGCATTTAACGCCTATATGACCTAGCCTCATGTGCCATAGTTCAGTATTATTAACAACAAGTAAACTACGTTATTAATCCCAGTATTCAAAATATCTCTAGAAGTATGCAATGTGTAATGACCATGCTCATTTGGACAATAAAGGATGAATATTACGTTTATTATATAAATACAAAGAATAGTTCTTAATATTAATACGATAACTTTCTGTATCTAATACAAAAAGAGATATAATATTAGCTACACATCCTGGTACAACATAGCAATCATACAACAAAAGGTTCCCATTCGGCAAATGGATCTCGCATACTCCCACTGCAACTGCATCTAGAGAGTCTCCACTCCCAAAGCGCAACTGCATCTCTCCAGGCTTCAGTTTCTTACTTTCCTTCAACACCTGCAACGAATTACAAATGTGAACATGACAAGCAGAATCTAAAATCCAACTGGATGTAAAAGCTTCACAAGCCAGTGAGATATCAATAACTGGAAAAATAGATGTACCTGATGTAGATGCTCTCTCATTCCTTATCTGGGCAATATAGTCAGGACATTTCCTTTTCCAGTGTCCGACTTTGCTGCAGTGATGGCATTTGTCGTCAGAAGCCCTCTTGGACTTTGCTATCTTTCACTGCGGTTGAGAATCGAAACCATTCTTCTTCTTCGCTTTCGTCTTCTTTCCCTTTGACCAGGTCTGGGAAGAAGCAGAAAGTGAAGTAGGTTTCGGAGGGCGAGTCGGTACTCCCTTCCTTAGGTCCTCTTCCACCGTGATCAGCATCCTATGCAATTCATGGTAGGAACAGATAATCACATTCATGTTGAAATACATCACGAATTGGCGATATGAAGCTGGGAGAGAACCAAGAATGACACTCCTACCGAGAATGACATTCATAGGGAGATTATGTTACCTTAGTTAATCGATCAATTCGATCATGTGAAGAACATGCGAGCTCACAGCTTGCCCCTCGTCCAGTCGTGCATGGAACAGTTCCATCGCAACTTTATGAACAATAATTTGTTCTTGGTTCATGAACGATTCTCTTAATCACATCATCATACTATACGCATCTGTCATGCAATAGTATTGTTTCTTGAGTCCCGGTGCCAGTGAACTTAAGATGTATGATTTAACTTTTAAATCATCATCTTTCCAAGCTTGGAAAACTTGGTGTTCCTCCGCTGTTGCGTCCTCAGACACAGCAAGGGGCATCGGACCTCAAGTACATATCCCAACTTCTCGAAATCAAGGACAATCGTTAAATCCAAATCCCAATTGGCGAAGTTCTCAACGCCTTTAAGTTTGTTCGTATCCAACATATGCGCAAACGGATTAGTCGATTGTGCCGTCATCGCTAATCTATCATATAGATTACGAAAAACGGTTAGCAGAAATAAAGTAGTTTCATATAATATCAAAAGCATTAACTAGGTCATGGATTTTTAATCTAAAAATACCTCTCCCACTAAATCATGCAATACTGTAATCCCCAAATAGAATACAAAGATTTAATAATTAAATTAAAAATAAATGGTGAAAGGTGGATCCCATGAATATATTTCAGCTCACAGCTTTGCTACGTTCTCGCCTACGTATATTCATCAGGTAGACAACTCATTGTCATTCACTCAATAGTGACTCATGGGTTTCTGGTCCTGGTCGTTTCTCATTGTGACAGCTTTGGCACGTTCACAAGGAGACGTACCA
This sequence comes from Zanthoxylum bungeanum, assembly GCA_019454045.1. Classification (NCBI taxonomy): domain Eukaryota; kingdom Viridiplantae; phylum Streptophyta; class Magnoliopsida; order Sapindales; family Rutaceae; genus Zanthoxylum; species Zanthoxylum bungeanum. The sequence goes on along the minus strand of SKCR01037804.1, from coordinate 63,482 downwards.
AGGTTAAACTCATCAATGATAAACTCAAGCTACTTGCGTAACCCTGACAGCTTTGGCACGTTCAGGATTCCACTTTCGCTTGAATTTATCTAGTATCTGATATACATCCGACATAAATAAATTTCTATCAGCTACACCCTCACAGCTTTGGCACGATCTCAGATGTAGTCACAGAAAAATATCCATAAACCGTATTGACAAGACGAGCCATGTAATATACATCAAATACATAATTAATATAAACCTTATTAATTATGGATTTTCGTAAAAGATATTTTTTAATTTATTTAATCAAATTAAGTAAACCTTATTAACACATGCATACATTAAGTAAAGATTAAATTAAAAATTGAATTTAAAAGGCATAATCATATTAGGGCGTCCAGAATCATACTCGCTCTGATACCATTTTGTGGGGGTTTTATGGCGAAAATCCGGTAACGCAGCGGAATCGCGGAAAATCAAAATTTTTTGATTTCAAAATTTTTCTTGGATCAATTAAATAAACTTATTTATTTAATTACCCAATTATCAAATTCTGAAAAATTACACAAGAAACCAAATTTCTTGGTAATAACCGAATTGCCCCAATACTTTGCAAATTGATCATTTTAGTCCTAAAATTGTCAAATATAATTTTAGATGATTCTAAATCATTTCTAAAATGATTTCTAACATGTCCAACACATCAAAATCAAATTGCAACAAAATTCCCAATTTTTATCAAATTGACGAAACCACCCCAGATTTTTTCAATTTTTTGCAATTTGGTCATTTTATGTTCAAAACATGTCAAGATCAAATCCAATCAACTCAAAAATTAATATGCATCATATGCACACCATAATACATCACATACATGAAAAGCCCTAAATTTGGAAAGGGTTAAGAACCCTAATTTTACAATTTCTTCAAATTGGCAAATCTTACCAAATCAATTAAATCCATCATTTTAATTCAATCTAAACTACACCAAATAAGTATCAATATCATGAAACAACTCAAGAATAATTTTACGTCATCAATGAGTGGCTTAGCAACTCTAGAATGGAAACATGATTATCAAATAATCAAAAGTAAGCCATTGAAACCATTTCAAGCTCAATTATAAACCATACATGCATACATATTTCAAACAAGTTCACAACAAATTAAAACACAAACTATAAGTGTAGAGACAATATCCTAGCAACACATGTTGTAGCTAAGCATGTTAGAAATATTTTCAATGTTGGAAGATTTAAAGAAAAACTTACAAAACTCAAAGATTTCCAAGTTTTTCTTCTTTGCCTTCAAACCTTTTCTCTCAACTCTTTTATGTTTTGTTTTGTAATTTATGAACACTTTACCTAATGAAATGAAACAAAAAAATATATACCTCCACCAAAATTCCCTTGGCCGAATTTGGTATATAGAAAATATCTAGATATTTTAATTTTTGTTTCATTAATTTTCTTTATCAACTTGCATTTTGAATCATTACACCCTTAATGAATTTCAATAAGTCAACAAAAGCAACTCAATGCATTTCCAATAAATATGAAAATTAAAGATATTTATATTTTTAATTAATTTAATTATTTAATAATTAAATAATTAAATAATTATTTAAATATAAATAATTTAAATATATGTATTATATTTACTTTAAATATCCAAATACTATTTATGATATATGTCAAATATCAGAATTTGACATTTAACTAATGTGTATTTAATAAAATCTATCATTAAATACAAATACACAATAATTAGGAAATGACTATTAGGTCCATTCGCATGTATTTTTCGTTTAACCTTTAAACGACTTATAAATATTCAGAATTATTCATAAAAGTTTCCCTAGTGCTCTACGAGTATATTTCACTAGTGAGACTCTCTAGATTCAAGCATATCCGTCAAGAAATCCAATTTCGTGTCCATAATTTACCCACCCGTAAATTATGACGACCACAGACAAACTCGCTGAATCATACAGGTCGAGGTCATGGCATATGTATAATTCTTTCATCACAGGTATCCAGATATATCCCAGAGATATAGATGTAAACGTAAAATCTCTATAGGGACAATCACGTCGACGTCTCTATTAGCAATCTCTAAAAGAACACTTAGAACTGACTTCTAAAGTGTACCACGGCCCCATGGTTTTTATCTTATTGCTAATCATATATGGACTACCTATCCTCTGTACACAGAACTGACGGATCCTATCTCGACACACATAGGACACCCTGAGGATCTGTCCATACCTAACGAATAGGCGGAGGCCTGATCTAAATAGATCGGTGACGTGACTGCCATCTAAGTGTGGTCTATTACGTCTTTATACAGCGTCATGATACAACTCAATGTCAGTTGCGACACTTTTACAACTGCATCATGACTAATCATTCTATGGTCTATTACGTCTTTACTATATAAGAAGATATATTATATTATAGAAAATGCTCATTTTATTCATAATAAAATGTTTACAATAATATTTACAAGGAAATACAACCGGGAATTGGCGCTCTGAGCACCAACCCCAACAATGTGGTGGGTAAACCTTGCTCTCATATGAAGTTTGTGCTTGTTTTCCATCACTGTGGCAAGGCAGGACATATTAGGCCTAAGTGCTCCATGCTGCACATATAAGAAAAGGCCTAAGCGTGTTCCGTCTAGATTTTATTCGTCAAATCTAGCCTGTCAAGTTTTTACGCTAGTTAAACAGACGCAATTCATTAGTGAGAAACTTGTTTTGTTGATAAGTAGTTCTGAAGTGAAGGTAAGAAAGTTTGGGTGAGAAAGGAAAATTATTTCCCAATAACTTCTAAATGCATTGATCCTGAAAGGCGTGATTAGATTGCACTTCAGTATGTCTCACCGTAGATGTTGTATCCATGTTTCCCCATTGCATGTTTATGTGTGTGTGTTTTATATGTTTGCACGACTACATATTATTTATTTATTTTTTATTTTCACTGCTTATGGATATGTGTGTTTTATTTTTGTTATATGTCCATTTGTACATATGATGGAAACCCAAACATAAATTTCATAATCGATTCTGAATGGACGGTAGTATGATATTATCTTGGGAATAAAAATTCACGAACTATTAGATAATGACAAGCCATGTCGTGCATTTTCATGTTCTTATGTAGAAAGGAAAAAAAAATATAAAATGAAAAGACCAAAAATTATTTTTCTGGCTTGAAAGAGTATGTAAAAGCATTTGCATGTGGTCATGGTATGTAGGATATATGGTAATGCATGTGTAATATGCTTTTATTTTTCTTGATACTATATATGCATGAGTGTATGTGATGGAAACCGTTAGTATATCTTGTACTTATATTTCACATACATATTTTTTTATGTCTTGAGGCTTGATCGCATGTATGAGTTTTTGGACTGGCAGTCTAATCTTTGTCATACTTAGATCACATACACGTTTTTAGTGCACCCTTCAAAGTATCTAGCTTTTCAAGGGACTCATATGCCTCGAACACATAAATAGGGGTAGCATCATTTATCAAAATAGTAAACTCCACACCCAAGCCACCAAAGGCCTAATTTGATATAATATCCATAGTGCTCCCTGTATCCACCAGTATCTTGTCCACATCCGACTCATCTATATTGGCAGTGATTATAATCACGTCATCATGGGGATAACTTATTCCATGAGCGTCATATTCAGTGAACATTATTGGAACATGTTGAGCTTTTTGAATTTTCGGGGCCCTTTCATTTTTAAATAACTCGGGGCCATTGATTCGACAATAATTCTTCCAGGCCCGATTCAAATCTCTAACCAGTGTTCTTCCTCCTACTATAGTGAACACCGATAGCTGCTCCCGACGTTGTCTGGTCATCATGGCTTCATGATCTATGCAATTATTCCAGTATCTATTTCAAACCAGATCATCAACCTACTTCTGCAGGTCTTTACCCCATTAGTCCCATGTCCCCTATATTATGATGGGAGCAATAGGCCTCGCTGTTCCTTCGATCAATTGGGAACCTTCTCAGGTCGAGTTCTGTTAACAATCCATTGTCTTGTATCTCACGAGCCACCTAAGACAAAGGTATGTTAAGGCTGTTATAAAGGACCTTAGTAGCTACGAAAAATAGATGATGCTAATTGGAGTTAGATTCCTAAACCACAAAGTGGCAGGGCCTCCCAACGTCAAAAGGAAAGGTTTACAAATTACCTCTCCAACCATGCCCTGAATTTGCATCAACATTACAATCTTCTCCACATGTAACTTAAGGTCAGTATTACCCTTATACACTTTGATCGCGGGCATGGAAAATCTCCTAGGGAATGTCACATCTAGTACCTTCAAAGTGATATGATATTTCGTCTTCAAATTCTGGTCTTCGCGAACGCCCCCTCGTGTGCTCATCTCCCACATTTTCATTTCCTGATGAAACTAGTCCCTCAAATGTCTCTCAAAACTTTCTTTCATTCTGCTAGAGACTTCCTCACAGTAGGGGTAGCTCTTTGTACTTTCTCCTTGTAACGCCTCGAATCAGGCTCTCTAAAATAAGGGTAGCTGTTAGATGGCTCAGACATTCACCTGTCATCGTACCTCTCTTGAGGCCTATCCAATGATGCCGCGCTAGCTATAACCACCAATCTCACCCTGTTGGGTTTTCTTCTCCTGGCCTCAAGTTCCATTTTTTCACCAACGACTCTCTTTTTGTTGGCAATCTCTTGCCTTCTACGACTAGAACCCACTGGAGCTTGCTCTCCCGACCTCTTCTCTAACATTTCAATTATCTCTATCATTCTCTCTATAAAGGTTTTTCTCTCTCTTACTGGGCTTTCTCTCGTTCCTACCATAAGCCCTTTTCCAACTTCTGTATCCACTCTTCTACTGATGCTTCCCAATCTTTGTGGTTTCCATCTCCTGCCATCGCGTTATTATGTTTATTACTTTTTTTACCGTATCCCCACAGACGACGCCAAATGTTGATGACTGTGTTTATTCCAATATCAAGATTGGAATTACCCTTCGAACAAACCTCCCCCAACTAGTGAATTTATTTGGCTATGGGAACCGCAAACACTGTAAAAGACAATCACACACAGAGATATGGTTTAACGTGGTTCGACAAAGAGTGGCTTTAACTTACGTCCGCGGGAGGAAAGGGAAATGATTTTATTGACCTCGGGGTAAATACTGACTCAAGCGTCTAACAAGGGAATTATAATATTATAATCTTAATAAACTTCTCAGGTAAGGATAACCCGATCTACTTTTCACAATATGGCCGAGTACACGACTCACTTTCTCTCTCTATCACTAGTTTTTTTTAGTACTATTGCTCTCAAATTACAATAGTCAGAATACAACCCAAATGAATCTCTCTCCTAAAATGACTTTAACCCCTTTATATAGGTTCCCAAAATCCCTTTACTACTGACTCTGACGTCACCTTATATCACTTAATTATCATTATCCCATTCAGTCACTGCTTCCACTGCCCTCTCTGACAATATACAAGCTAGTTGTTCTGCCACTGCACCGGCCTATGGCGGCCTAGGACAACTGGTAGGACTCACTACTTCATGTGAACCATTGCTTTACTATTTTCAACATTATTAATCTAGATATACTTATTTTTAGGTAGGGCATATGTCATGCTGCTTTAACCTAGTCGGGTGTAGCTTCGTCAAAGCTCATCGGGTTAAGTTCTTCATTTTGCACAAAGGAAACTTCCTTCGGTCGGGGTATCGAAACACACTAAAACCCCAATCCACTCTTCAATGTGATCGGGTCGGGACCACCATTACTTCATCCTCTGAAACTCTTCTCGGTGAGAGAAACTTACTGTATACTAGGATCATGTTATTTTCTCCAATCTTCCTTTTGCTTTCAGGTCCTTGGGCCTTTCTAACTATCTTGATCAAGTAGTACAATAATAAACTTCTATCCTCCTCGGGATGAGTGCTATAAAAAACCACTATCAACACTATATATCAATTACCATAACAACAGATCTTTTAGAGTGTATGTTGTATTATAAAAATTTCAAAATGATGTCCTCGTTAGATATATGAATACATTGGCATATAACCTTTTATTTTAATGAAAAGAATACTACATTTTAAGTTGGGGCATGTGAACTCTCGTTAAAAGACAAATTATATATATATAATTTTAATGCATTATAGTTCCTATTTTTAGTAAATTAATATGACCGTACGAAAAAAACTATGTAAATATATTTCATTAAAATTAAAATTATATCAAAACCAATATTTATATATCATTAAATAATTTTGATAATTACATGAGGAGAGTGCTTCATAATTATGAAGAATCTACTCCAAATCAATAGTAGAAAAAACTATTTGATATACAATTAGAGGGATGATAACCAAGCCATTAGGTTTAATAATCATACTCTCAATAATTATTAATTAAAAGCATGAATTCGAGTCATTCACGCCAAAACTATCCTCTATTCTTCTCTGAATTTTTCTTCTTCAAACAACGATGACTTCTCATGAGAATTGGGTCATTTTTCTTATGATTTCATGCGCTACTAGAAGCAAGGTATGATTCTTAACCTTATCCTCATAATTTTCAATTGATTTAAGCATGACCTATAGGGTTTAGAAATTGAATCCATGAAACATAAGCATGATTCTTGTTTATATTGCATGATAATGTCAATCTTAGTGTTAATTGCATTTAGATGGGTGTTTATTCCATGATTTGTGTTGGGAATACTTGGAAATAAGAAAATCATAGGTGTGGGTAGATTGTAACCATGAGCTTGAAGAATGAAATTAGGTTTTGTAGTGACCTCTCTCGAGGATTTTATGATGTGGAACATGTGGTATAGTGGTTTTGGTGTTGCCATGGATATCCTTTGTAGTTGCAGCATGGTCAATCCGTGAACAAGTATGGAATTGGGCTTGTGTTGAGACGCACAAGGCCTCGCTTCGCGATGCAATACCACACGTAACATTTTATCTTTAATTTTGCCTTGGCCGTGTCACGATGCAAAATAGGCATTGCAACACGGTACCAAATTTCAAGGGATGTCCTATTTGGCCCGAAGTCATGTCTTATGATGTCAGTTAACATAATAAGCTTTCATGCCAGAAGGGCCACATGCATCATCCATGCTCATGTTTAGGACTATAAATGTTCAAGTACGTTAACTGTATTTGAACTTATGATTTATAGATTCTACGCAGGAGAATCCATCCAGTTTCATCTGATCACTCAAGTAGTAGGACTGTACATTTTTTATGTGAGTGAATATTATCTTTTATCTTTTCATGTTCTTATACATTAAGTGTTTTATAACTTATAATTAGTGATATATAGTTTATAATCAGTGTTTTATAGTTTATAGTCAGTGTTATACAATTACAGTTCATGCTTTACTGTTGCAGTCAATGTTCCACTGTTTGTAGTCCATGCTTTACTTTTTCAGTCTATGATTTATAGTTTATGATTTCACTTTACTTGTCATTAATTGTAAGTCATAGTTCATGTTTCTCAGTTTATAGTCTATGTTTTAGTTTATAATTTATAATTTTCAGCCCATGATTTTCATGTTTTCAGTTCATTCTTATATGTCACAGTTCATGATTTCAGTTTTCAATATGTGATTTATATGATTTCAGTTCACGATTTACAGTTTCTAATTCATGAATTTTAGTTCAAGAGTTATGTTTTACAATTTACGGCCTATATTTTACTGTTCACAATCCATACTTTGTCGTCCATATCTTATAGTCATGTTTATATTTTACATTTTCAGCTCACAATCATGAATTACAGTTGCTGTACATATTTATAGTTTACTTTTTTTAGTTATAGTTTAATGATTTACAATTATGGTCAGGGTTTACAAGTCACGTTTCATGGTTTTCAGTTTATGTTTAATGACTTACAATTTACATGCCACAATTTCAGTCACGTTTCATATTTTATAGTTATGTTCATTGGTTTACAATTTATGTTTCATGACTTTTAATATGCAAGCGTATGCGAGGGCAATGACTGAATCCCGATACATATGGTGATGCAGAAAAGACATTTGAATCGCGATCGTTGGATATATGATTTACATGTTTACAAGTACAAGTATTTGATTGTTTTCAAAACACTAATAGAGTGTCGTCCCGTCATGTATAGTTACTCGAGTATGCTCATGATGCCTAATGGTTCATGAAACTCTCTGAGGCCTTTTCATGTTTATATTCATGTTCCCCTACTTACGCGATGCTAGGTCCCGTTAAGTAGGATTCACGTCCCATGTTACGATACTGATGTTGCTTTCATAAAAGCTGTATAAAATATCTATTTTCAATTTATGTTTTCAATTTACAGTTCAGTTATAATTTATGTTTCAGTTTTCAGTTTGATGAGACCCAGAATGCAACCCATGAAACACAAGGACAAACAACTATTGTGCATATTCCAGAAGATCAAATCATGAGGTCTCAAGCTAAGAAGATTCAAAAAGAAATGCATGGATTCATAGGAGAACCATATTATTCCAGGCAGGTTCTCATCAGTTGGTATCAAGAGCAAAGGTTCCAAGGTAAATTCACATATCTATTTTTGATAGTTACCTTGTCGTATGTGTATTCTGCGTTTGTTTCTTTTTTAAGATTTCCTTACTCTTATTTGTGTTTTATTACCTTTCGCCTTTTTTTTTTGTATTTCTGTGTTGTTTTCTTTTCATGTTTACATTTGTGCGTTTGTTTTCCTTTCTGCGTTTGTGCGACTTTTCATTTTTACATTTGCATAATCTAGGGTTCTAAAGCCTTAGGATTCCTTGCGGCAGTAGGTAAACTTGGTAAGGAAATTTTGGAATTAATCAAAATTTGGTCAATTCCACAACATCAAAAGTTTTAAAAGGTCCGAGGGACACGGAAAAAAAATTCAAAATTTTAAATTTTTGACTACGTGTAATTTTTTTTTCCTAGTGTTCGTATTATTGAGACGAGGTGATTGAGGTAATTTACCTGTGCGTGTTTAAAAATTCCAAATTTCGAGTATAATTGATACCTACTATCTCATTTGTCGCAATGGATAGTGTGCATGTTTTCCTTATTCCGTTCGCACTTATCTAACTTTCTTTATTAAATCTTGTGAATCGTGTCATCATCTCATTCCCTTTCTGCTTGTGTCTACCTATATGTTGTACTTGCGATTAAGCTGAACAGTGCTATTTGAGACAAAATTAAGGTTTTCAACCATACTAAACCCAAATCCTTTGAGAACTCATTCGAGGGCGAGAGAGGTAAAATGCAAGTGTGGGTGAGCTTAACTTCGGGTAAAAGTTATTTGAGTGACAAACACGAGGGAAATGTAAGAAATTTTTTTATTACTAATGTTTGTTGTAGTTGTATGGATAAAAAAAATAAAAAATTAAGCATGTCCAGAGAAGCGACAGCTCCGAGTCAAAATGTATATTCTCCATAGGAGCGCGGATTGAGAGATATGGTGAATACTGTGACGACGCTTCAATAAATGTTTGCTCGGGTCTTATAGTTGATGCGAGATGTTCGAGATGAAGTGCAAGCGATGAGACACAATAACCCATAGGGAAGTAGGCCACCACGGCCAACTCGAGTTAATGAGGCAGAGCCTAAACCCGTAGACCTAGTGGGCGACGGATTGTACCCATGGATGAGATGGAGGCCAAGAATGAATTTGATTATGATGAGGAATTTAATAGAGTATCAGAGGTGGATACAGGTAGGTTTCGGCCTAGAAGAGGTAGGAATGAACAGATGTTCTGGAGCAGTCATGAGGATGAGGAAGATGGTGACTTGGGTACAATCAAGATGGCTATTTCTTATTTCCATGGCAAGAGTGATCCTGAAGCTTACCTAGAGTGGGAACGTATGTTAGAGCTTATTTTTTACTGCCATAACTATTCAGAGTTGAAGAAGGTGAAGTTGGCGGTTATTGAATTTACAGATTATACACTTGTTTGGTGGGACCAAATGATGACAAACATTAGGAGGGATAAGGAGCGCCCGATCACTACATGGCCAGAATTGAAGACTGACCGGTGCGAAATCACACGCATATAACGCAAGCGCACATATCGTTCAAGTAGTATAAAAAAGTATCGATCCCACAAGGACTTAATACCTAAGCTATTAATTTATGAAGCCAAATTTTTACAAGTATCTAATAGATTGATTGTTTGATTTGATGTTGACTTTAAATTTAAAACTAGTAAATAAAATTTTACGAAAGAAGATTGATGAAATTCAAGATTATTAAACTATCCAGGGTTGTGAATTATTCCAATATCTTTTTAAAGATGAAATGGTTATTTTACGATTGTGTAATTTATTAGTTTACTAACTTGGAACACGAAATTCTGCAAAAGTCTATGTCGATGGTCGGATGTAAATACCCAGTGTAACCCAATTAATCATATGTCTATGTCAACCAAGTTACCTGAATTCATTAAGATTAAGTTCCAATTGTGGTTATCCCCGCCCAACATGTATATGTCTATCCTGTAAGGAAATCTATTAAAGGGTTATCTATCATCAAGGAAGATCGTAGGCTATTAAGTCCAAGGATGAAACCTAAAATTCCTTTGTCAAGTTTATTTTAACTTTACCAGATCAATCCAATTAGTGGTCAGTTAACAAGAAGCATTAAGCTTAAGACTTAATAAGTAAACCTTTATATTACCCAAACTATAAAATAACCCCTTATAAACCAGTGATATTGGAATTCATCACAACCACAGATAACAGAGTTAGTTACGACACATATCTAAGGCTAGTAAAAGCTTAAATAAAATAAAAGACATAAAGTAAATGTTGAAATAAAATAAAGTAAATGCTGGAAATTAAAAATGTAAAAGTACAATAAAAGAAAATGCTGGGGGTTAAAAGATTCACTTTTATCACTATTATTTTAGATATCTCCCTTAATATAATATATTAACTTTGCGTGATATTACCAACCTGCCATATAGGCGGTATCCTAACTAAGTCAAATTTATATTTAATTACCAACCGACCAATCAGGCGGTATCCAGTTTAGTCAGGTTAAAACCAATTTCAATAATTACCAACCGACCAATCAGACGGTATCCTCATTTAGTCAGGTTTTAACTTGTTTATATATTATAATTAAGGGAGATTAATCTAAATATTAGTAATAAAAGCTTTACCTTTTACCCCAGCAGGGGGGGTTACCTCTTCATTACTGAAAAGTAAAGACTGAAAAGTAAAGAAAGGAAAGTACTATTGCGTAAAAGTAAATTGCAGAAAATAAAGACTGAAAGGTAAAGAAAAGAAAGTGCAAATGCGAAAATTCATTACTGAAAGCTGTAAATAAACAAACAAGATACAATCTTCAGAGTATTCTTAAGGAATTACATAGAAGAAAGTATGAATTGAATTTTGAAATCGAGCTGAATTTATAGGCGTCCATGGTCCTTGCGCGTCGGGACACGCACAACCTTGCGCGTCGCGACGAGCCGTTGATTTGCGCCACGTGGCGCGTCTTCTGCGGAGATGATGACACGTGGCATGGCTGAATGATTATCTCAATAATTATGTTGACGTGGTAATGATGTGGCGATGTCGATTGTCGGTAGCATGTGACAGTGACATGTGGCACGGCGCACGTTAGCAAGAATTGCTATGATGTTGACACGTGGTAGGCACATGTTAGCAAGGTGCATGATAGCAAACTTCTCTGATTGTGACACGTGTCTGGCGTACATTAGCATACTCTGGCGCACGTTAGCGGTCGCGATGTGGAGTTTGTTACGCGTCGCGACGCCTAAAAGACAGTTTTACTCTTTTTGTCCATTTTTCACTATTTTGGCCCTGATTTGATTCCAGAGAGTCCTGCAATTTTCTTTATCTATAAAATAACAAAAAACACATCAAAATATTCATAAAACTCAAGAAACTATACAAAGTATTAGGTCAAATGAGTGGGAAATAGTGATACATTTACCACTCATCACACCCCCAAACCTAACATTTTGCTAGTCCTCGAGCAAAACAACAAGATAAAATAACATAAACATCTTTAAAATAAAATTAAACTAAGCCACTTTCGTAGGGATCACGATTGCATTTAGCGTATGCAACAAACCTTTAAATCCTTAGGTGTCCCTAGTGGACAAGTTGTAGTTCGTGAGGGCTTACAACGACAATACCCACACACGTCAATATAAAACTAATGCACACAAAAGCAAAAAGACAAGAGAAAATATAATAAACAAGTTAGTGACTAAACATGTGAAACTCCTTATCCAAGTTAATAGTTGTTTTCTTTCTTTCTAAATTACTGAATAAGTAAATTCTCTGATTATTTTTACCATTCTCCATACACACAGCTAACAAGGTATTAATCAACTCATTGTGCCCACAATATTCATAAGTGTAGTTGAAAAGAAAGTAATATTTTTGTCCTAAAGTTATATCAGACTTCACACCTTTTTCTAACAATGGAATATTTTTTGATTTTATTTTTCAATTTTTTTTATATATATACAATATCTTCCATCCATGTAACGAGCTTTGGGCCAGTGACCCCCAAACCAGTTGGCTTTAGGGCACCAGGTGTTAAGACACCCCTACGGACTTAATTACTCGGATTTCCGATATAAATATTTTTTTTTACAACATCTTCAATCCATGTAGCGAGCTTTGGGTCAGTGACTCCCAAACCAGTTGGTTTTAGGGCACTAGGTGTTAAAACACCCATGCAGACTTAATAACTCGGATCTCAGACGTTTTTTTTATCCCATCGTTTTTTTTAGATGCTTCTTCCAATTAAACTAGAGCACTGAATATTAAAAACTTTTCAATTACAGCTCATGTCCGTATGTTACCATGCAAGTTGATAATACCTATCAACTGAGCATATGAAGATCCATTTTAGTCAGTATTATGGAGAATTCACAAATTAAATAATTCAAAAAGAAATAAACAAAAATTAACTTGTTACGAAATAGGTTGAGATACGTCTCAGGAGTGGAAATTCCTTACACAGCTATCTCACACCAATTTCACATGATTAATCAAATTAAAAACACAAAAATAAAAAATAATATTTTTTAATTTTTGTAAAATGTTTTTTAATTTTTTATTGTATTTTTTGAAAATTTTTGACTAAAAATAACGCAATAAAAATAAGACTATTCCCCTCCCTCAAACCTAAATGAGACATTGTCCCAATGTCTTAAAAAGTTGAAGAAGAGTTTAGAAACAATACCTGGTTAGCTGAAATTCTACATCTATATGAAGAATTAAAGGTTAAGATCAAGATTTATCCGACGCTTCTTACCACGATCATTATCGGACCAATTTATCTTAGAAAGGATAGGGTCAAATTATGGTTCAAAGGCTAAAAGTTGGTCAATTAAATCATTGGCATTATGGCAGTGAAGAATAGATCTTTTACAGGTTTTGACACAAACCATTTTCCGGGCATCATCAAAAACAAACAAGAAAATCATAAAATTCATCAGCATTAAACCATTACAAAAATTATACCCTTTAGCGTCGAAATAAATTGACGCCAAAAACCATATTTTCGACGCAAAATATTATTAGCGTCGAAATAAAGACGCTAAAAGTGGACGCCGAAATGTCGACGAGAATAAATTTTAGCGTCGAAATAAATAATTGCGACGCTAAAGACAATATTTGGCGTCCAATTTTTTCGACGCTAAATTAAATTTTCTGACGCTATAGGTTATATTTGGCGACGAAATAAGTCGACGCTAAAAGTTTGACTTTTAGCGTCGAAATATGTCGACGCTAGAGTATATTAAAAAAAATATATGTATACTTACTATGGGGATTGTCTTGTAACTATTAGCGTCGAAATGTTCGACGCCAAAAGTTTGATTTTGGCGTCGACTGTTTCGACGATAATAGTTAAAAAAAATTGTTTTTTAAAAAATTATTAATTTACTTCTTTTTAGTCTAAAATAATTAATTTAATATTTAATTTAATTGAAAAAATTTCTGATTAATAACAGAATTACGAAATATTATAATAATTATTATATTCAATTTTTTTAGAAAAAAAACATATTATATTAAAACTATTTGTTCAAAATGTTTATACAAAATCAAATATAAAAATTATTGATGCTGTGATGGGGGACGCTCGAGCCCGATGCACCCTGACTGATTGAGGCCTCCAACATCTGACGGAAAACCAATTTGCTGTTCGAGATGCTCCATCTTCTTCTCGTGGTCCAGCTTGACCTGTTGTAGCTCGTCCTTAGTCTGCTTCAGCTCGTCTCGGGTGGTGGCTAACTTGTCTCGAAGAGAGGTATTTTCCGAATTAACAGTACTGCGTGCAGATGTGTCGGCTTCTTACGAGTGCCAAGGCCAACATTGTAAGCTGTCTGATTCTTGAAAACCAATTGCGACAACTGCTCATCTGGTATCGGGTCGGACCCTGTCTCCTGAGTTTGATGTTGGAGTTCCATCATTTCGTTCTGTTTCAAAAAATAAGTTAATATTAGAATTTGAGAAAAAAAATTAATATATAAATATTAATTATTTTATTTTAAAAACTGAAACTTACATAGCAGCGTTCGGCTTCTTCATTTATCCATTTGTTCTCTCATTGTTGCGTCACACGGAAAAAATCTGGAAATGATTGCACATCACCTGTGCTACTCTGTTATAACAGAAAATAAATTCAATATTATTCCACATTAGTAAAACCAATGAACTGTTAAATTTTACGTTAGGATATATTTACCTCAGAATGTTCGGCACGATGTTGGATAAATGGCTTCGAACCTCCACGGTGGTTAAAACGCAAGTGACTTCGATTTCCTATTTGCGTGACATTTATCCTGCATTTACCAACAATGTAAGTACCGAAAACAAGACAATTATAAATTTCCGTTTATTTTAAAATTTACCTCGTGTTTTTTGGTAGACCAAAGCTCACATAAGAATGTCCAGTCTTGCTCCTCTATAAAATCAGGCTTGTGTTGTGAGAGCATCTGAAGGTCCATGTTCGTCGAATATTGGTTTCAGGACTTTTGTCCTATAATCTTTATAACTTTTCCCCATGTGGTAGTCAATATTATTGGACATTCACTTTGGTCAGATCGAAGTCGAACCACTCCTACATGAATAGAAACCGAGTAAAAATAAGTATAAAATAAAAATGTTAACTAACAAACAATATCGAAAACTTACAAGTAGCGAAGAGAATAGCTGGTTGATTTTCGTCTCCCACGGTATCTTTCTCCAAGAAACGTAGTTTTGGGGAGCTTCATATCGAGCTGCAGCTCCTATGGCTGTATTAATACTGAATTATGTTGTCCGACTTGACTGTGTCCATCATCTGATATCTCAATCCGGATACGGCCGTGAGCCTTAACGTACTTAGACAACCCCAGGCCACGGGTGCGTCCTCGACCCTTCGCTGTACTGGACTCACCTGTGCTAGCAGAGACTCCACCAGGGCCAGTTGTCCTCGCATTAGCCCGTCTGCGATTGCCCGGTGCCATCTGCAAAAACACAAAAAGTTTCATGTATTTTGAATGTAATAGAACCAACCCAAACACATGCATTTTATAGTATATGTATGAACATTATATTACAAAACCAAACCAAACTAAACTTAACCAAACCAAACACATTCCAAAATTTAATGTTAATCAGAATTTTCTCGGCCTTGGCCTTCCCTCTCTCGCTCACCTAAATCTCACTCACATACAAGAATCACAAACAAAAATATACAAAGCTCTCACTCACATAGCCACAAGTAAACAACACCAAATTCACCACAAGCCATGCAATTCCAAACCGTTAAGCTCTTCTAGTCCCTCACGGCACTCACACGCTCTCTCCTTTTGATTACAATCATTCGGCAACAAACAAATAAACTCGTTATTGTATCATAAGACTCGACAGCCTCCCCTCTCATTCGAGACACAAAAACACAAACCCTAAGACTGCTCTCTCCTCTCACACTCTCACCTTTCGTTTTCATTTGGCTCTCTCTCACTCAACAAACAATCAACAGCCCCTTCCAACCGACCAATTCAAACACACAGACCCCACAAAACTAACCCTCAAGAACACATACTTCCCTCTGCCACCACCCAGAACAGCAGCAATTTGCTGCTGTTCTCACCTTCACCAGCCACACCCCTTCACTGCTCACTCATGCAACGAACTCTCCACACGAACAACACAACCCATCCAGCAACCACAGAGCCACTCACGCAAGCCCCTTGATTCACCATTCACACTGCCAAGAACAAGAAACCCTCAATACCCCACATCCACGAGTAAACTCATCAACAAGCCCCAGCCATCATACCCCATAATCTCACCCAAACTCCATCTATTACCATGAGGGTAGATATTGTTAATTCACTCTTTAAATTCACTTTTTGCTCTAATGTTCATATCACAATATTTAACTTAAACTTAAACATAACTTAACTTAAACTTCATTTATATGAGACTTACCTGTAAAGTCTATGAATTTGCTGAAAAGAGTGGTTGGAGCCGAGAAAGAAGAAGAAGGCAGAGAGAAATATATGGTTTTGGTCGTTGAGCCGAGAAAGAAGAAGACACTGGTTTTAGGGATTTAATGGACATTTAGCGTCGAAATTATTCGACGCTAAAAGCAAATAATTTCGACGCTAAAAAGTTGGCGGCTTATTAAAAATTAGGTTTATTTTCCGGGAAATTTAATTTTTTTATTTAGCGTCGAAATTAAACATCGACGCTAAATGTTAGACATTTTCTAAATATAATAGTCGACGCTAAATGTCTGTCATTTAGCGTCGATTATTATTTCGACGTTAAATGTCTAACATTTAGCGTCGACTATTATATTTCGACGCTAAATGTCTACCATAAAAATAATAATAAAAATTATATGATAATTATACTATTAATAATTACGACAATCTTTCACCATATTTAATAATAATTAAAAAAACCAACCATACATTATAATCCAGAAAATTATTCATCAATCACAAAGTACACTAACTTCATTAATCACTATTATCTTCGGTATTTGAGGATTCGTGACTGGAATTAAGTCATCTTCAGTGTCAAATTCTTCTTCACTTGTTACTTCAACGCTCACTTCAGAATGAGGAATTATCTCAACGTCTGTACTATCTCGTGTTAATGTGATATTTTCAGGAACGGTGACAGTTGGTCCATAAAATATATGTTCAGGAACTTCGAAGTTGCCGGAGACTTCTTGTGTTTCATCTGATATGTCAACTCTATCTTTCTCCTGCGTGTCCCAAATGCCCCTATGTTGTAACTTTTCTACCACCATCCTTCCAGTTCCTAACTTTGGATCATATATATATATCACTGAACGTGCTTGGGTACAAAAAATGTATAGATCATTCTTGTACCAATAACGTTGAACATTAATTGACGTTAGATGATTACTAACTTGAATTCTTCTATTTCTGGCATTTGTGTCAAACCACTTACAGTCGAATAGCACAATATGTCGTCTGGGTCGGTATATCAACTCATTGACCGATTGCAACACTCCGTAGAAGCCAATAAGATCTGAGCCGTGTTCTCATTGGACTACAATTCCATAATTCTGAGTCACATGAGTAACATCTCGCTGTTCGATATGAAATCTAACTCCGTTGACAATGCATCCACTGTATTCATAAGCCTGCTTTTGAGGCCCATAAGCCAAAGAAACCAACGAGGATGACGAGTCCAATTGACCATTTTGCACTTGGTTGTTAATCTAACAATGAGAGAAATAGATGTGTTAATATAACAAACTGAAATATTTAATGTTAGGATAAAAATAAATATAAAATGTTGGGCATTACAGTTGTCTCAAACCATTTAGGAAATTCTTTTTTGTGTGTTTCATCAACGTTATGGTCACCACCATTGTAGCATTGTTAGATGTTGCCTACAAAAAATGAGTTAGGTTAATGTATGGCAAAAATACTATGGTTATGCACCAGAAAAACTTACGTTAAAT
This sequence comes from Zanthoxylum bungeanum, assembly GCA_019454045.1. Taxonomy (NCBI): domain Eukaryota; kingdom Viridiplantae; phylum Streptophyta; class Magnoliopsida; order Sapindales; family Rutaceae; genus Zanthoxylum; species Zanthoxylum bungeanum. The sequence goes on along the minus strand of SKCR01037804.1, from coordinate 45,486 downwards.
ACGGTTGCACTTCATCACAATTACTCAATATAAACCAATGCGCACGTTGAACTTCCTGAAGGGTTAGTAATTTGACACCTACTGCTCCAAATGGTCTGTAATTTTGACGGAACACTGTGATATCTTACAAATTACTTGCATCTCCATCATAGTTTCGTGGCCGACGATTAAAATGAGTTTCAATATTCTGCATGTACATCGAACAAATTGTTATTGCTTCACTTATTACAACAGCTTCAGCTATTAACCCTTCAGGACGCGCCTTGTTTTTCACATATTGTTTGTAATCTCTCCCAAAGCCCTGCGGATATGACAATAAGTTTACATTAAAACTAATTCAATGCACAGTAAAAATTTAAGAATGTAATATTTAAAAATGTATATATATAGTATACCCCTCAATGGGACTCCATCATCCATCTGTAATGGACAGGACCTCCCTTTCTAGCTTCAGCCGGTAAATGCACGACCAGATGTACCATCACATCAAAAAAAGCGGGTGGCAAAATTCGCTCCAGCTTGCATAGGATTATCACGATTCCTCGCTCAAGTTCGTCAATAACAGTTGTGGTTAATGTCCTCTGACATAATTGTTTAAAGAAGCCACATAGATCAAGTACGACGTCGCATACATTCGGGGGGAGATAAGGTCGAATGCCAACAGGAAGGAGAATCTTGAGAAGCACATGACAATCGTGACTCTTTAATCCCGTTATTATTCATCTCTGACCCAACGCCCAATATTCGATGCATAATCATCAGGGAATTAACCTTTTCCATTTTCATCGCAAATCACAAAATGATTTTCTCTCTGATTGAGTGAGCACATAACTAGCAGGTGGCTTAATAAGACCTCGAGAAGTGACTTAAATGCAATTCACTACGAATTCTAAGATCTTGTAGGTCCAATCTAGCATTTATAGTGTCTTTTGTCTTACCCGGAATATTGAATAGTGTGCCCACTAAACTCTCGCAAATATTTTTTTTCTATATGCATTACATCCAAATTATGTCGCAAAATCAAAGTCCCCCAATATTCTAACTCAAAGAAAATACTATTTCCTGTCCAATTCAACTCTTCAGGTAAGCGTTTTCGATTTTTATCTCTATTATTAGGATGTTTACCTGGTGTGCTGTCTCTGAGATGTTGATGTTGGCAAAGTATGTCGAATCCAGACAATGGACTGGGCATACTCTGAGGTTCATGTTGACCGTTAAATAATTTACTCCTCCGCCAAGGATGACTCAACTCAAGAAATCTCTTGTGCCCTGTGTATCCTATTTTATTCCGTAATCGTTGCGAAGGTGTTTGACCCGCACAAACTGGACATGCCATGTATCCCTTAGTGCTCCATCCAGATAATGAACCATAAGCTGGAAAATCATTAATGGTCCATAATAATGCGGCATGCATCTGAAAATACTGCTCGGAAGCTGCATCATAGGTATACACACCCACATTCCATAATGTTTGTAACTCCTCGATCAATGGTCTCAAGTAAATATTCATATCTTTACCAGGGGAACGTGGACCATGGATAAGCAATGACATAAACATGAACGGATCCTTCATACATTTACATGGAGGTAAGTTATATGGAAAAACAATAATGGGCCATATGCTATAAGAGTTGTACATATTCCCAAATGGTTAAAACCATCAGAGGCAAGACCTAACCTGACATTACGGGGGTCCTCAGCGAAACAGGGGTACATGTCATCAAATTTCTTCCACTCGGTTCCATCCGCAGGATATCTAAGTATGCCCTCTGCACCGATCCTCTTTTCATGATGCCACATCATGTCAGTCGCTGTGTGTTGTGACATGAACAATCTATGTAGCCTGGGCGTTAAAGGGAAATATCGCAATATCTTTTGAGGCACTTTCTTCCCCGTACCACGGACTTTGTACTGACTTTCACCACATATCGGACAATATTCAAGTGATTCATACTCGGCACGAAATAATACACAATCATACTTACAAGCATGAATGGATTCATACCCCATTCCCAGATCACGCAACATTTTCTTTGCCTCGTAGTACGACTTAGGCAATTCGCTTCCAATCGGTAACATATGGCCCAGTAACTCTAGCATCATATCAATACTTTTTTTGGTCATTCTTTTGATCACTTTAATGTGTAATAATTTCACAACGAAATTCAAGATCGACATTCTAGCACCTTCAAATGGAATTTTTTTTGCCTCATCAAGTAGTTCACTAAATAAATTTTGATCATTTCCACTTAACACTGGCATGTCACCACTGACACTATGACCAAGTTGTGGACCTTCTAAGTCATGCAAAGCATCGGTTATCTCATCGTTTACAGGTTGATTGTAACTACTGCTCCCTTCACCGGAATCAATAAACCGTGACTGAGAATGATACTGCTCACCGTGATAAATCCACGTACGGTAAGTTGGTGATATTTCTGGCATGTATAAATGATTATGAACTTCATCTAACCGTTTCATTTTCCTATTCAAACAATTTGCACATGGACACCGAACACGACCTCATGCATCAATGTGTTGCTTTGCGACTTCCATAAACTCATACACTCCATTACGATATTCAACACTCAATCTATCCAGCGAGCTCATCCAATTTCTATCCATTTAAGCGAAATACCTAAATATAATAATATAATTATTAAATATCATATTACACTCATCAACATTACTAATTCATTAATTATTTATTTAAGCATATACATATATATTTAGTTGATAAAGTAAATAGTTTACAAAAAATTCTATTTAGTTAATTAAATAACGTAATCTACATATATGAACATAAACCACTAACAAAAAGTATATAATAAACATAATCATAAAAATTTAAAAATAATAAAGAAATATAAAAGAAGACTTACCTTATGGAAAATTGATTACAATTTTATTGAAAATTTGTAGGAGAGTTGTGAGGTTGCAGATGACAGATTCTGAGATTTCAGAGGATGAAAATGAAGAGAATGGGAGAAAAAACAGAGAGGGAGAAGGGTTGGTGGCATTCTATATTTTAATCTATATTTAGCGTCGAAACAATAAATTTGACGCTAATTGTTGTAATCTTTAGCGTCGAAATAGTTTATTTGACGCTAAATGTCCGATTTTTAGCGTCGACATAAATTTAGACGCTAAAGATTAAAGGATTATCGGTGGAATCTTCATAAACCTTTAGCGACGCTACGTAGTCGACGCTAAATGTCTTGTTTTTTGCATCGACTAATAGTTTTGACTCTAAAAGTATAACATTTAGCGCCAAAAATTATTGGAATAGTTAAATAATTTAGCGTCAAATATTTTTCGACGCTATAAGTGTACTTTTAGCGTCGATAACTATTTTCGACGAATTTTCGATGAAAAAAGTTGAATATTTGGCGTCGAAAATTATTTTCGTCGCTAAAAGCTTGATATTTGGAGTCGAATTTTAATGACGACGCTAAAAGTGATTTTTAGCGTCGAAATTTATTTCGACGCTAAATTGTTGGACGCTAAAAGCCATAATTCTTGTAGTGAACATTCCAATTGGTTTCTGGTGTTGTTCAAGTTCGCCCAAGATAGTACTGTAAGAATTTCCTCCATCATGCCCAAGCCATCTAGCAAAGTAATAAAAGCATCAGCACGGTTAATCATTTCTACCAGTTGTTCAGACATACCTGGTATGATTAGTTCTTCTCCGTTTGATGGTCTTATAAGATTCGCCTCCGCCAAAGGTTTTAGGATGATTCCCAAGACTTGACTGCCTCCTTCTTGTACAGCCCTCGAAACGATCCCCGTTAGTACAAGTTTGCCACCGCCATATACTAAGTGCATATTTCTTTCAGCAATGACTCAACCCAATTCCTGTGCTGCAGCTACAAATTCTGGTTTAGAACCAACACTAGTACCGCAAAACACACAAATGTTTACAACTCGTCTTCTTGAAGTAGCTTCCATTTTTATTTATCAACTTTGGATGTCTTCAAGAGTGCAATGATGAGTTGAATTTATAACACCTGGAAAAAGGTGAGTAATAATAACACTAGTACCTGCTAGATGACAATTATTAGTTAAACAGTGAAATATATCGTGAAAGTCAAAAAGGTCTAGATCCTGTCGAAGAAAATGACAAAATAAATCACAATTATTAGATATTTACAAAGAGAAAATAATATTTACAAGAAAGAAACGGCTTGATTGACATCTATGTGTCAGGGACAAGTTTCCCATCCAATTTTCTTATAAATTGGTAAACAGGGTCCTTTAAAGTCAGATACTCGAGACTGAATTGTTGTCTTTCTTTTCGGAATTGGGTATATAACATGTGATTTGCATGATGCACATATCCACTAGAATGCATCTCAAAAGTCGTAGATATGTCATCCAAAGACTCCTTACTCAAGTCATTCCTAATGAATTTAATTTTATCTTCACGGTTATCAAACACTATTCCTAAAGAACGACAACGAGTATTACATGTCATACTAGTACATTTATAACAAACACCCATTTTTTTAGCTCTTCTCTTTTTAGCATAGGTGCTTTTTCCTAAACCAGATATATATGAAATAAAAGAGTTAGAGGACTCACCTGCCAATCGGACCCGTGCTTCAATAATCCAACGAATGTCATTGGGAATACCTTTGATCATCAGTAGTCTTATCCGTTCCAAGTGAGCTTTGTAGACTTTCATCAGAGAGTTTTGAGGGAGAGAAGGAAATTTCTTGTGAAGATTTGCGAGAACTTCTTCCATCGTGAAATGTGACTTTACCTACACAAATTAAACACACAAGAATAAAACACACCAAATCACAATATAGACACAAATTGCATGGCTTGCCTCACAGTTAGCGCTAAGTTTAAAGTCATCAGCTAGACATGACTGCCCGAATGTTAGGCTGGATCTGAAAGTGTGACACTTTCTTTTTGTCGCTCAATTGATTCTCCCCAGTAGTGCTTGACACGCTTATTTTTAACCTTGAATATTTTGTTGGAGTTGGGATCATGTAACTCAACGGCTTTATCTGGTAAAACTTTGGTGATTAAGAATGGACCTGATCACCGTGATTTTGGCTTCCATGGGAAGAGTTTCAACCTTGATTTATTTAACAGTACCCTCTGCTCTGGTTCTAGTTGTATGCGCACTAACTTCTCATCATGTCTCTTCTTGGCCTTTTCTTTGTACAGTTTGGCATTCTCAAAAGGCTGTATGTGAAATTCCTCCAATTCATTGAGCTGGTGGAACTGTTTCTCTTCTGTTGCTTGTAGTGCAAGAATAGGCTTTTTCAGTGCACAGTGCATTTTATCTTCAAGCTCCATAGACAGTTGACATGCTTTAAGTTTGTCAGTAGAACTTTGCATTGCATTGGAGTTCTTGATGGTACTATGCATCACATCAAGTCTGAAACATTCCTCTTTCTTTTCGTCATCCGAGAAATTCATGACTTTGAAAACATTGAATGTTACTTCTTGGTCTTGTACCCTCATGGTTAGTTCTCCTTTTTGTACATCAATAATGGTTCGACCTGTAGCCAAGAATGGTCTCCCGAGGATGATCGGCACGTCTTCGTCTTCCTCCATATCAAGGATAATAAAATCTGTTGGGAAAATAAATTTGTCAACCTTGACCAGCACATCCTCAACTACACCTCTCGGAAATACGAGCGTTCTATCAGCAAGTTACAGAGAGACTGAGGTGGGCATTGTTTCTCCAATCTATAATTTCCTGAAAATAGAAAAAGACATCAAGTTAACACTTGCACCTAGATCACACAAAGCCCTACCGAAGTTATGTTCTCCTATGATGCAAGGAATGGTGAAATTGCCAGGATCTTTCAACTTTGGGGGAAGCTTCCTCTGGATGATAACGCTGCATTCTTCTGTCAATGCTACTGTCTCGTAATCTCCCAATCTTTGCTTTCGTGAAAGAATGACTTTCATGAATTTGACATAGCTAGGAATTTGTTCCAATGCTTCTGCAAATGGAATGTTGATATGTAACTTTTTGAAGACCTCCAAGAATCGAGCAAACTGCTTGTCCAGTTTGTTTTTCTGGAGACGCTGTGGAAAAAGGTGGAGGTAGAGTGATTCTTTCTTGATCTTTTTCCTTTGCTTCTTTTTCCTCCATCTGTGGAACTGCTTCGCTACTTTCTTTTGGATCTTCTTCAAGGATGCCTTGATTCCAACATCTTTGTTGATTTCTGTACCGCTTTTTAAAATGATGGCATGACATTGCTCATTCCCCATGTTCCTTGGATTTGGTTCCGTGTTGCTGGGAAGGTTTCCTGGCGGTCTGTAACTCTGAGCATTGGCCAGTTGTCCAATTTGATTTTCCAGTGCTTTTATAGAAGCTGATTGGCTTTGAATCAAAGCATCATATTTTTTTAATTGGGCCAGCACTTCCGCTACTCCTGGTTCTTTTTTATGCTAATAGCTTTTCTGTTGGAATCCTGGTGGTGGATTTTTCATTTGTCCTGAATTATTGCTCCATGCGAAATTGGGATGATTCCTCTACCCTGGGTTGTAGGTATTGGAATATGGATTGTTTCCCTGTCTGTTGAAAGTATTGACGTAATTCAATGTTTCTTTATGTTGGGTTGTCTCTAGTGCTCCTCCATATGGTGAACTTGTGGATCCAATATTGCCTTGCATGCTAAGAGTTTCCATGAATTTGCATATCTGATCCAGCTTGGCGTTTACTGCTGTGTTGGCTCCAACTTCATAAATTCCAGCAATTCTTTGGATCATGCTCCTTTCTGTTGGCCACAAGGAATTATTGTTGGTCATTTCTTCAATTAGGTCCCAGGCCTGATCTTCTCCTTTTGCCATTAAAGCTCATCCAGCAGCAGCATCAATTGTGGTTCTCATTATTCCAGAAAGTCCATTATAGAAGGTTTGGACTTGTAGCCACTTTGCAATCTCATGGTGAGGATATTTTCTGAGTAAATTTTTGTACTTTTCCCAAGTTTCGCAGAGGGATTCTGAGTCATGTTGCACAAATGATGTGATGTCATTCCTCATCTTTGCAGTTCTGGCTGGTGGAAAGTACTTTGCAAGGAATTTGGTGGCTGGAGTGTTCCAAGTTGTGATGGAATCTGCTGGTAGTGAATGTAGCCAAGCCTTAGCTCTGTCTTTCAAGGAATATGGAAAAATACGCAGTCTCATTACTTCTTCAGCTACTCGGTTGTAATTGAAAGTACCGCAAACTTCCAGGAAGTTGCTGATGTGAGCATTAGGATCTTCAGTTGCATTCCCCTCAAACTGAACTGACTGCTGTATCATCTGAATGCATGTTTTGATGTCACACACATTTGCTGGTAAGAGAGGAAGTACAATACAAGAAATGAAGTCGTCAACCACCGGAATAGTTCTGTCTCGAATGTGAATTGGTGGTGCAACTTCCAACGGTTCAGGTTCCATGTGGATTAGTGCTTCTTGGCCTTCTTGTCTTTCCCTTCTCAACTTTCTGATTGTTCTTTCAATTTCAGGGTCAAGTGGTCGGATTTCAAAGCTTCTGGTTCGTCTCATGTAGTGACTGAGAACCTGAAATACAAGAAAACAGAAATAATAAGTAAAAGAAAATTAGATACAAGCAAAGGTATTTAACCCAAAAATTAATAGTGAAAGATAAATAAGTCCCCGGCAACGGCTCCAAAAACTTGACCGGTGCGTAATCACACGCATATAACGCAAGCGCACATATCATTCAAGTAGTATAAAAAGTATCAATCCCATGAGGACTTAATACATAAGCTATTAATTTATGAAGCCAAATTTTTACAAGTATATAATGGATTGATTGTTTGATTTTATGGTGACTTTAAATTTAAAACTAGTAAATAAAATGTGCGAAAGAAGATCAAGGAAATTCAAGATTATTAAACTATCCAGGGTTATGAATTATTCCAATATCTTTTTAAAGATGAAGTGATTATTTTACGATTATGTAATATATTAGTTTACTAACCTGGAACACGAAATTCTGCAAAAGCCTCTATCGATGGTCGGAAGCAAATACCCAGTGTAACCCAATTAATCATATATCTATGTCAACCAAGTTACCTAAATTCATTAAGATTAAGTTCCAATTGTGGTTACCCCCGCCCGATAGGTATATGTCTATCCTATAAGGAAATCTATTAAATGATTATCTATCCTCAAGGAAGATCGTGGGCTATTAAGTCTAAGGCTGAAACCTAAAATTCCTTTGTCAAGTTTATTTTAAGTTTACCAGATCAATCATATTAGTGGCCAGTTAACAAGAAGCATTAAGCTTAATACTTAATAAGTAAACCTTTATATTACCCAAACTATAAAATAACCCCTTATAAACCGGTGATATTGGAATTCATCACAACCATAGATAACAGACTTAGTTACGACACATATCTAAGGCTAGTAAAAGCTTAAATAAAAAAAAGACATAAAGTAAATGTTGAAATTAAATAAAGTAAATGCTGGAAAGTAAATGCTGGAAAGTAAATGCTGGAAATTAAAAATGTAAAAGTACAATAAAAGAAAATGTTGGGGGTTAAATGATTCACTTTTATCACTACTATTTTTGATATCTCATTTAATATAATATATTAACTTTGCGTGATATTACCAACCTGCCATATAGGCGGTATCCTGACTAAGTCAAATTTATATTTAATTACCAACCGACCAATCATGTGGTATCCTCATTTAGTTAGGTTTTAACTAGTTTATATATTATAATTAAGGGAGATTAATCTAAATATTAGTAATAAAAGCTTTACCTTTTACCCCAGCAGAGGGAGTTACCTCCTCATTACTGAAAAGTAAAGACTTAAAAGTAAAGAAAGGAAAGTACTATTACGTAAAAGTAAATTGCAAAAAGTAAAGACTGAAAGGTAAAGAAAAGAAAGTGCAAATGCGAAAATTAATTACTGAAAGCTGTAAATAAACAAACAAGATACAATCTTCAGAGTATTCTTAAGGAATTACATAGAAGAAAGTATGAATTTAATTCTGAAATCGAGCTGAATTTATAGGCGTCCATGGTCCTTGCGCGTCGCGACACGCACAACCTTGTGCATCGCGATGCGCCATTGATTTGTGCCACGTGGCGCGTCTTCTGCGGAGATGATGACACATGGCATGGCTTAATGATTATCTCAATAATTTTGCTAATGTGGCAATGATGTGGCGATGTCAATTGTCAACAGCATGTGATGGTGACACGTGGCACGACGCACGTTAGCAAAAATTAATGTGATGTTGACACGTGGTAGGCGCATGTTAGCAAGGCACATGATAGCAAACTTCTCTGATTGTGACACGTGTCCAACGCATGTTAGCATACTCCGGCGCACGTTAGCGGTCGCGATGCGGAGTTGTTGCGCGTCGCGACGCCTAAAAGATAGTTTTGCCCCTTTTGTCTGTTTTTTCACTGTTTTGGCCCTGATTTGATTCTAGAGAGTCCTATTATTTTATTTATCTATAAAATAACACAAAACACATCAAAATATTCATAAAGCTCAAGAAACTATACAAAATATTAGGTCAAATGACTGTGAAATAGTGATACATTTACCACTCATCAAAGATAGTTATGAGGAAACAGTTTCTACCTAGCCACTACTATCGAGATTTGTATCATAAAATTTAGAATATTACATAAGGGTTTCAAAGTGTATAAGACTACTCTAAAAAGATTGAAATTGCCATGATTCGAGCTAATGTAGAGGAAGACAGCGAGGCTAGAATAGGGAGATTGCAAATGTAGTGGAATTGCATCATTACATGGGGTTAGAGGACATGGTACACATGGCAATGAAGGTAGAGCGCCAATTGAAGCGAAAACCTGCTTTAAGGAGCAACTCGGGTCCAAACAATACATGGAGGATGATAGGGATGAGACCACATCTAGGTTTAGATCAGAGGCCCCAAAACTAAGGGAAGACTTCACCACCAAGCCTAAACCAAAAATCGACACACCACCAAATAAGAGTCGTGACCTTAAGTGTTTCAAGTGTTTAAGGAGTGTTCATATAGCTTCACGGTGCCCTAATAAAAAGACCATGTATATGGGGGTGATGGTGAGGTGATTTCAGACGGTGTGGATGTTGCGAAAGAGACGCTCGAGTTGGACGTTGCTACTGATGAAAAATAGATTGAGTATGCAGTTAAAGGAGAGTCCCTTGTGACCCGACGTGCTTTGAGTACCTAGGCCAAGGTTGATAATGATATGACTCAACAACGGGAGAACATATTCCATACAAGATGCCTAGTTCAGAACAAGGTATGCATCATGATTATCGATGGGGTAGTTGTACTTATGTGGCTAGCACAATACTTGTTGAGAATTTGGGTTTGATTTTGTTTAGACATCCTAAGCCTAATCGTTTGCAGTGGTTGAATAATATCGGCGAGGTTAAAGTCAATAAGCAGGTCTTGGTTAGTTTTACAACTGGAAAATACAAGGATGAGGTGTTATGTGATGTAGTCCCAATGCAAGTTGTGCATTTGTTACTAGGGCGTCCTTGGCAATTTGACAGAAGAGTGACGTGTGATGGGTTTCGGAATAGATATTTTTTTGATAAGGGTGGAAGAAAAGTTACAATCGTCTCGTTCACACCACAAGAGGTTTTTGAAGACCAAATGGAGCTACATGCTTCCATAGAAAAAAAAACCCAATGGAGTGACTGAGAATGTGAGTCGAGGGGGTGGAGTTGAGAGTTCCAATGAGTGGGGGAAATACTGAGCGTGAACAAAATAAAGAGAGTCGGGGTAGAGTGAAAAATAGTTTCTTCGCTAAATAGGGGGAAGTGAGGAGAGAGTATGCCAAGATTAAAGTTATGATCCTCATTTTGTATAGAGAAATACTTCTCAGTTCTGATGAACTAACCTAACATGTTCTTGCCTAGTGTGTTTACTTATTTATTTCAGGATTATGAAGATGTGTTTGCAGAGGAGATACCTCATGGCTTATCACCACTTCGATGCATTGAACATCAGATTGAATTCATCTCAGGGGCGGTCATTCCTAATCGACCAGCCTACCGAAGTAATCCCGAGGAAACTAAGGAGCTCCAAAGGCAAATAGATGAATTGATGAGAAAAGTGTACGTACAGGAGAGCATGAGTCCATGCGCGGTTCCAGTCTTATTGGTCCCAAATAAAGATGACACATGGAGAATGTGCGTGGATTATCGAGCAGTCAACAATGTCTCTATAAAGTATCGCCACCATATCCCTAGATTAGATGATATGTTAGATGAATTATATGGGTCTTGCATTTTTTTTCTAAAATTGACCTTAAAAGTTGGTATCATCAGATTAGGATGCGGGAATGTATGAATGAAAGACTGCTTTTAAAATAAAATATTGATTATATGAGTGGCTTGTGATGCCATTTGGGCTTTCAAATGCCCCTAGCACTTTTATTCGTCTAATGAATCATGTTTTACATGTTTTTTTTGGAGAAATTTTTCGTTGTGTACTTTGATGATATTTTAATATACAACAAGAATGTAGATGAGCATGTAGGACATGTGCGATATGTGCTTCATGTTTTGAGAAAAGAATTGTTGTAAGTTAATCTTAAAAAATATAACTTTTCCATGGAAAAAATGGTATTCATAGGGTAAGTCATTAATGCTCAAGGTATTGAGGTCGATGAGGACAAGGATAAGGCCATTCGTGATTGGCCTCCACCTAAGAGCATCACTGAGGTTCGGAGCTTCCATGGACTAGCCAGTTTCTATAGGAGGTTTGTAAAAGACTTTAACACTATTGCAGCACCACTCACTGAAGTCGTAAAGAAAAATATGGGTTTTCATTGGGGGAGGAATAAGAGAGTGCCTTTAAACTTCTTAAAGATCGTTTATATTCTATGTCTGTTTTAGCCTTACCTAATTTTAATCAAACTTTCGAGATTGAGTGTGATGCTTCAGGTGTTGGCATTAGAGCAGTTCTTATGCAGGATCAACGTCATATAGCTTTCTTCAGTAAAAAGCTAAATCGCACGGTGCTACGATACCCGATCTAAAACAAAAAAATTTATGCCCTCGTCAGAGCTCTAAAGACTTGGCATCATTATCTCTAGAAAATGAGTTTGTGATTCACACTGACCATGAATCTCTGCGGCATATCAAAGACCAAGGAAAGCTTAACAAATGGCATGCCAAATTGATGGAATTCGTGGATACCTTTCCATATGTCATTCAATATAAGCAAGGTAATGAGAATGTGGTTGCTGATGCATTATCACAAAGGTATGTTTTGCTTACGTCCTTGAATTCTAAATTTCTTGGTTTTGAATTCATCAAGGACTTGTATACAAATGATCATGATTTTGTTGAGCTTTACAATGCATGTGAAAAAGGCGCATGTGATAAATTTTATAGACAAGATGATTTCTTATTTAAAGAGAATAAATTATGTTTACCTAATTGTTCTATGTGTGAGTTATTGGTACTTGAAGCACATAGTGGGGGTCTTATGGGTCATTTTGGTGTTAAACAAACTTTGGATATATTGCTTGAGCATTTTTATTAGCCTAAATGAAGAAGAATTCATGCGCATTTTTGATGGGTGCATTACTTGTAGGATAACAAAATCTAAAGTTCAATCGCATGGGCTTTATACACAGTTACCTGTTCCCTAGGCACCGTGGGTAGATGTTTCCATGGACTTTATGTTAGGATTACCTAGATCCAGGAAAGGACGAGACTCTATTTTTGTTGTCGTTGACCGTTTTAGCAAGACGACACACTTTATTGCATGTCACAAATCAGATGATGTCATACATATTGCTGAACTATTTTTTCATGAGGTTGTTCATTTACATAGGGTGCCTCGGAGTATAGTATTAGACATGGATGCTAATTTGGGAACTAAGCTGTTGTTTTCCATCACTTGTCACCACAGACTGATGGTCATATCGAAGTCGTTGATAGGACCATGCCCCAACTGTTGTATACTATTATTTCTAAGAATTTGAAGTAATGGGAAGAATGTTTGCCTTTCATTGAGTTTGCATATAATCGTAGTATTCATTCCACTACTTCTTATTCTTCTTTTGAAATTATGTATGGTTTTAACCCATTAATACCTCTGGATTTATTGACTTTGCCCGTTGATGAGAGGGTTAGTTTGGATGGTAAGCGCAAGGCCGATTTGGTCAAGTTTATTCATGAGAAAGCACGAAAGCACATTGAGAAGAAGAATGAACAATATGCCTTGCATGCCAACAAGGGTAGACGCCGAATATCATTCGAACCAGGCGATTGGGTTTGGGTTCACATGTGCAAGGAGCAATTCCCAAAGCAATGACAGTCCAAACTCCAACCCAGAGGCGATGTCCCATTTCATATTCTTGAGAAAATCAATGACAATGCCTATAAAATGAATTTTCAGGTGAGTATAATGTTCTGCTTCATTTAATATTTCTGATTTATCTTTTTTTGATGCAAATTCGAGGTTGAATCCGTTTGAGAAGCGGGGGAATGATAAGGCCCATGATACAACCCATGAAGTACAACAACATACTACTATTATGCATATTCCAGAAGGTCCAATCACGAGGTCTCGAGCTAAGAATATTCAGGAAGCAATACATCGATTCATACAGAAGACAATATCTGACTATTTGCGAGCCTCTACTACATTGAGTATGGGCTTGACGCTGGACGAACCTGTGATAGTGAACCTTATTCAGGTCGTGGAACTTCAAGATACTTAGACCTATTTTAGTATGGTTTTTTGTTAGTTATTGTCGTTATATATTAAGGCTTGACTTTTATGTTGGTGTATTAATTAGGATTTATTATTTTGATTGTGTTGGTTGTGGGTTAGGTATTATATTAATTAGCATTTATTATTTTGGTTGAGGGTTAGGGTTGTAGCCTTCTTATAAAAGGCTTGTTCTATCTATATTTTAGAGATCAACTTCTTGAAACAAAAATACATCAAACTCGTGAGTATTGAGAAACCCTCAATTTGCTCTCACTGGTTTTGGCTTATCAAAGGTCTGCTAATCCTTTGTGGCGCCCTATTAGCACTATAAGTTTATGTTGCTCGTTCTTCAGAGGTTTAGAGTTTTCAACCGAACTGTCTTGGTTTTCTTGGGAACGATTTCAGTCTTATGTGGGTTTGCTTGGCTTGTTCTATGCAGGTTCTCTTTATAGTTCGTGTTTCAGTTTACGTCTAACAACTTAAGCTTTCAGTTTACAGTCATGTTTATGACTTTCAGTTCACGTTATAGTTTTCAATTCACGATTATAATTTATAGTTATATTTATAATTTTTAGTTCATGATATAGTTTTCAGCTCTTATTTATAGGTTTCTATTCATGTTTGCAGTTACAGTCATGATTTATGGTTTTATAATTTACAGTTTATCTTTTACGACTTCATTTGCATTTCCTGTTTTCAATTACAGCTCATGGTTTTCAGTTGCAGTTATGAATTACAGATCACGTGTAGAGATGACAATTTTGTCCGTAAAAATCTGTCCGCTATGAGTATGATTTGATAAATATTTAAGCGAATTTGGTACAAGTTTGGTAAATTAAAATAGAACTCGTTGCGGGTTTGGTAATCACCAATACCTGCATATACCCCTAACAAGTATTCGCTTACCCGCAAAGATAGTGTGGGTGCTAGTGCTATTGATGTTGATGAATGAGATGAATGCTATTCAGCTGGTGATTCATGGATGTAATTGTGGTGATATGAAATTGACATTTTATATCGTAAACTTTTATTTTAGCTATTTCATTTTATATTATAAACATCATAATTTTTTTTATGTTTTCTAATTGGTAAACTGTCAAATACTTTCTTTTTTGTATGTTATGAAAAAGTATTGACCGGCGTAAACACACACGTATAACGCAAGCGCACGTATCGTTCAAGTAGTATACAAATATCGATCCCACGAGGACTTAATTCATACTGTTGTTATTAATTATTGATACTATTTTTTACAGGTATCTAATTATAAGGAGAAGGGAATTGATTGCTTTTGATTGGTTGAATGTGGATTTGCTAATTAAAATAAAAACAGACTCAAAAGAAAATACTAAGGAAAATAAAAGAAAAGACTCAAAGATCTAGGGTCGTGACTCCACACAATATTATTATAAAGATGAATTGATTCTCTTATCTATGTGTAATAAATCAGTTTGCTAACCTGGAACACGAAAATATGCAAAAGCCTATGTCGATGGTCAGACACAAACCCAGTATAACCCAATTGAACCATATGTCTATGTCAACCAAATTACCTAGATTCATTAAGATTAAGTTCCAATTATGGCTACCCCCGCTCGACAGGTATATGTCTATCCTGTAAGGAAATCTATTAAAGGGTTATCTATCCTCAAGGAAGATCGTGGGCTATTGAATCTAAGGCTGGAACTTAAAATCCCTATGTCTAGTTCATTTTAACTTTACCAAATCAATCTTATTGGTGATCAGACAATAAGAAGCATTAAACTTAAGACTCAATAAACAAACTAAAGAATTACCCATAATAAAGAAAATCAATTATTAAGTGTGAATATTGTGTTTCATCACTTCCCTATAATAAAATAAAATGCTGGGGGTTAGAGGATCCACATTTAATATTTCTTACCTAGGAATCTCACTTATTATAATATATAAATTATTTTATGTTCTGCTTTCTCAGGAATTAATAATATTAAACATTTAAAACCATCCATATAGGCGGTAATCTATTTAGTCCAACTACACCAGCCATATAGGCGGTAATTATCTGTCAAATAAAGACCAGCCATATAGGCGGTAAAGTAATTTATATTTAACCCGACCATATAGGCGGTAATAAAGTCTGACATTAATTAATCCGGTTAAATTATAATTTATAAATTATAATTAAGTGAGATTTACCTAGATAATTATATTAAATATTTCACATTTTACCCCAGCAGAAATTTAACTACAAAACATAAAAGAAAAGAGAAGAAGAAGAACTATTATTATTACTGAAAATTAAAATACATAAATTAAATATTATTTTTATTTACAAAAACTAGATGCAATCCTTTAAAAATAGGAAAAAGCTCCCAAGGAAAGCACACCAAATGAAGTGCTGAAGAGCTCAAATTATAGGCATTTTTGGCAACCGGCGTCGCGACGCGTAAGGTCTTGGCGTCGTGACACCAGCACGCGTCTTTGGTCCACACGGTTAACACGTGTGTTCTGTCGGCAGAATCAAGAGGTGACACGTGTTACGCGGCAGAGCGGCGCAATCAAGAAGCGACACGTGGCAGCATGTGATTGGCTGGATTTTTGGTCCAATAAGAATCTGACACGTGGCACGCGCTTAGGATCGGTCAAATGAGAGGTCGACACGTGGCAACATGTGATTCACCGGTGATTCGGTCCAATGAGAACTCGACACGTGGCACGCGCTAGCTTTGGTCCAATGAGATTTCGACACGTGGCAGACGACGCATTTTAGCTGATCTTCTGTGATGATGACACGTGGCACGACACAAGTTAGCAAGATCAGCGCACGTTAGCAAGTCCAATTCTCAGATTCTGACACGTGTTCCTCGGCGCACGTTAGCATGACCGGCTCACTTTAGACGTCGCGACGCGTAGGGTCTTAGCGTCGCGACACTGACAATTACAAAATTGTCCTTTTGTTATTTTTCCTCTATTTTGGCCCCAAATTGCTTCAAATGCTTCCCAAACTTTATTTATCTGCAAAACAACACAAAACACATCAAAATGTTCACAAAACCCGAGAAACTATACAAAATATTAAGTTAAATGAGTGAGAAATAGTGATATAAATACCACTTATCAAGTCTCAATGTCTAATAAAAAATTATATTATTAAGAGCACACGTGAATTCGATATTTTAAAAACCCTTAAAAAATCCACTGGGTACCAATGCAGGTTTTTTAATTTGTTGTTATATGGTGGTGTGAGTTTGGTAATTTATTTACATATGCGAGTGCAAGTTTGGTAATGATAAACCTACATCAAACCCTACCCACTACCATCCCTAATCACATGTCATGATTTACAAGTCACATTATATAGTGTGCATTTCACGCCTTATAGTTTACATGTCATGATTTACAGTTTACATTTAATGATTTTCAAGTCAAGCTTCGTGGTTACAGTTTATGTTCAGTCTAGGCTTATCAGTTTATAGTACATGTTATAGATGTTGTTCCCAGATTTTCAGTTGAAGATTACAATTTATGATTACGATTTATAGTCAATGTGTCATGAATTATAATTTATGTTTCACAGTTTACATGTCATGTTTTACAATTTACAATTCATGGTTTTCAGTTGCAGTTTACAGTCATGTGTCATCATCCTCACTTACAGTTCATGATTTTTATTTACAGTTGATTGGTCAGAGTCATGTGTCATGATTTCCAGTTATAGTACATAGTTTTACAATCCTTTATACAAGTTATGTTATTTATGTTCTTATTTTACAGTATTCAACACTAGGCCGTTTTTATTACTTACCCTCGCTACATAGTTTATGTGTTCCATGATTCCATGTAGGAAGAGGACGAGCATTGGATAAGATGAATACCAGATGTAGTCATTAGAGACAAAATGTTATGGGTCTACATTTATGTATGCTAGTCATACTAAGCTACGAGGTCAAAAGATATTTTTGTATATGGATCATGGTTTATAAAGTCACATAATGTAACTTAGGTGCGAGTTATGTCAGTTATGTATGTTTCCAAAAAAAAAATGTCATATTTATAAGATTAAGTACACATTTATTCAGGTCAAGTCATAGTCATGTTCAGATTATGTTATGTCATCCATGTTCATGTCAGAGGCTTATGGAGATGGTGACGTCGTCGTCTCATTCCGGTCATTTCCTGATATACTGGGATGTGACATTGAGCCTCTATATGCTCAATTCCCATTATATCCTTAATAATTTATGATTGAGGATGTAAATTCGAGAAATTATGAATATTTAGGAAGCTTATAGGTGAGAGTAGATTTCCAAGCAATCATTATTTTTATACTCTCTCGGTCTCATAAAGATAGATTTGTTTTCCTTTTTCATTCGTCTGAAATTATAATCCATTCTATATCTTTAGAGTATAGTTGATTTCTTAGTTGTCTAATATATTCTTATTTAATGTGTTTTGTTATCAACAAATATAAACCATCATCAATTATTATACTTGAAATAATAAGTAAAATTAGGGGTCTATTAGGAAACATTTAAGTAAAATTTATTATAATAATTATATTAACTATATTTTTTTAATTTATGTGAAAATAAAAGTAAGTCTATTTTTGTGGGATGGAGTGAGTGGTATCTGCAAAAGTCTTGTCCAATTTTTAAATTGCTATTTGTTAACACAGCACATCCATCTCTCGTGTCCTGTCTTAAATATATTTCATCATCAGGCTCCTCCCACCACAATCACGGTTAATATTTACTACAACAAAACACAATTACTCTCTCATTTCCATTTGAAACAAAACAAAACACAACACAAGCTACTGATCAATCACTTTGAAGTACATAAATGGATCTCAGTTTGGTTCCATATCAGCAGCCACAAGAACAACACATAATCAAATACAAAGAGTGCATGAGGAATCACGCAGCCTCCATCGGCGGCCACGCCAATGACGGCTGCGGCGAGTTCATGCCACGTGCAGAAGACACCCTCACGTGCGCTGCATGCGGCTGTCACCGTAACTTCCACAGAAGAGAAGTCCCCGGCCAGCTGCCGCTCCCAAAACCCTTGCTGCTTTTCAAGAACCCTATCAAGTTAATGGGAGCCGTTGATCATGATGATTTCGATCGACGGTCTGAGACCCCCGAGAGGGACGAAGTGAATCTCAATGTCGGTCCTCCGGGGACGGACGGCGGGAGATCAACGTCTCCGGCGACGGGGAAGAGTAAGAGGCGTAGGACTAAGTTCACGCAGGAGCAGAAGGATAAGATGTTCGAGTTTGCTGAGAGAATAGGGTGGCGAATGCAAAGGCATGATGACGTGGCACTCATTCAGTTTTGTAATGAAATCGGTGTTAAAAGGCACGTGCTTAAAGTTTGGATGCATAATAACAAGTATAATGCATCTCACCGTCGTAGAGATGAATCTGCTTCTGATCCGTCTCCGGTGACGGCGGCGGCGACGGCAGCAGCACAGCCTGTGGGAGTCTAAATATTATTGTAATATAGTAATTATATTATGACTTGCTTATATTGTTTTTTTTTTTTTTTTTCCTTTTTTAATTTATTTTGTAGGGGTAAAAATGAAGCTAGGGGTAACTAAATTTACCCACTTTGATATATTTGTTGATAATGAGTTTATGTATTATATTTGTCGTGCTTTGGTTGTAAATTTGTATTCTTGGTTAAAGCAGGACGGTTAAATGTGATGTGGGATACTATGTTGGTTGGGTCCTTAGGCTCCAGCTTAAAAGATGCACCTTAGGTAAAACAGTACCCCTATTCGAAGACCGACACCCTCATTGGCTACCTAGGGCCATCATCATGGGTCGGACCACTGGATCAAATATTCAAATGGTTGAATGAGTGGGTTCAGGTGAGGCACCATTCGGGTCAAGGGGACCTACATGGACCACCACTTTTGAGGACATTGAGCTCCAATTTAAAAAATTCACCTTTCAAGTAATTAGGTTTAAGTATCGATTTAAGTCTTTTAATTTCAATTAGAAATGTTGAAAATTTCGCCGTCAAATCATTCGATCCAAGTTTAAGTTGACATGTAAAATCATCAGTTGTCCCAAGGTTTTACACGAAATACACCACTTAGATTCAAACTCAACACCTGTCTATCAAGTCATGAGTCATTTACTACCAAACCACTCTCATTTGGGACACAAGTCTCAACACACACATATATAGAAATTCTTAATTCATCATTGTCTCGGGTTTAAGTTGAATGAAATTGCAAATTTAAATGCTTATATTTCAAATTTATTATCATATTATATGTTGATACATATTTAATTAGTTAATCGGCTCAGGTTTTAAATCTATGTTGAAATCTCATTACCTTTTAGTTTCAATTCTCTGGTTTTGAATCCAAATTCAACTTATAAGTTGAATATGTCATTGTAAATCTTGAATTATATATGAATTATGATCAGTAATTCCTTTCTTTGTTATAAAATAAAATTGAATATAACAACAAAATAATGAAATCACAGCCATTGGATGGAGACATGCCATCGTTTTAGAACATGGATGGGCTATAAGTGATAAAGGTGGGACCAAAAGGTTAAAGAACCAAGACAAATGAATCTAATTGAACTTGGAATTGCCATAGTGTTTTGGGGAAGTGGGTATATATATGTACATGGCAATGTAATGCCTATTAATCTATGCCATTATTATGCATTTGGCTCCAATTTTAGTCAGACAATAACCCTATCATCTCAGCATGTATTCTTGTTTCTGATACTGAAGGAAATATGTAAATCTTTAATGGGAATTTACAGAAACCACCTAAAATTTAAAGTTAATTTACATATATATATATTTTAAGTGATCAATAGTCTCTTTGATCACTTTCTTGTTTATATTAGTTGTATGTTACTACCATGTAGCACCGGTCCGGTTCGGTTCCGAACCGGAACCACACCGGCCGGTTCCCGATTCCACAAGTGTGGAACCGGATCCGAACCGAACGGTTCCGGTTCCATTTCCGTTTTTTTTTAATTTTAATAATGATTTTTATAAAAAAAAATAAAAAATTTAACGGTTCCACCGTATAACCGTTGGAACCGAACGGTTCCGGTTCCAGCAGTTCGATTTCGGTTCGGTTAGGGTGAATTCTAACCAAACCGAAATATTATGGTTCCGATTCCGAAACCGAAACCGAAACCGGTTGAAACCAGAATCGTCCGATTCCAAATCAGAACCTTGGCCGGGTCTACTACCATCACAATTTTTATGACTGCTGGTTGCAGCAAAGTTGAAGGGAAATTGTGAATTAGTTTTAGTTATCAAAATAGATAAAGCTGATAGTGCACATAGTTTTAGTTTTCTTTAAATTCCTTAATGAAATTGTGAAATTAGAATCTTTTTGATATTTCATGAAAAGTGTAATTTTCATTTTCCTTCCCTCAAGTATTGATTTGTGACACATTGATGACAAATATCCATTTAATTACAAATACTCCCTTTGCTGTTGGTGAGAATTTTAAATGACCGTGAGTCGAATTGTAAATTACCAAATTATCGTTTCAAACATAACAAATCTGGCTTGTCGTTTAGAGATGAGATGGTATTTGATTGTTTTTACTTTTCATTTTTATTTTTATTATTAGAAATATTAAAATTTAAAATTAACATTTAAATTTCAAGTTTAATGCATTTACATTAACAACCACAACAAACTAACATCTTCCTTTGTAAGAGGACGTGATGCGCGATCAATATATTGTATTTACTGTTCCTATATCTTATATTTTGAGAGTTAATTCGATTTTTATGAGTGTTTTGAAGGGTTATTTGTGTTTTTGTAGGATGGGAAACATATGGAAAGACACGGGTTTGAGACATCGATAAATCAATGTGTTTTGCACCAGTGACCTCCTGATTCACGCAATATTTTATATTTTAGCTATAACTTTTTCCTATGAAGTCCAAATGAGGTGATTCAAGTTGTATTGGAAAAAGAAGACACAATTATCTACAACTTTATATTTTGTGGCTAAAATTGAATCGAACTCTATCATGGTAAAAAATGAGCCTAAAGATATATGATGTAATCTATCTCACATTGGCTCGCCAATGAGTTCCCATTGGCGCACCAATGAGACCTGAAATTGGCTTGTTTCCCTTTGCCTTCCATTAGAGCTCCAGTATGATCGGAAATCCTATTTCGAGTTGAATTCCTATGTTCTTAAGGAGGAAAGCTCTCAGGACCTCCTATATAAACATAAGCTCATCCAAAACCCTAAAAAAGAAGCCTCATAACACAATTTGGAGTCGTAGAGCATTGAAGAACGCCAATAGCCAGGCAAGGACAAATGCTTCAACTGGTGTTGGAGATTGAAGGAAAAACTGCAAACGATAGTTATTTCTTCCATTTTCTCTCTAGTTTATCTTTTATGAGTCATTATTTTGTATCAATAATGATTAGCATGAGTTTATTGAATATTATGTGTAGCTAAATCAGTCATTAGGTTGTAATAGATCTTAAACATGTCTATTAATTAATTTACATCTTCTTATTTTTTTGAGAGCGTTGTTGGATAATTTATTATTCTCTGTATTGAATGTATATTTTATTTGTTTGGCCAACAGTAAACTAGTTCTGGTAAATCCTTAGGAACTCGACAGAGGGAATTTGGGTTAGCCGTGAGAATAATAGCACATGATCTAGTTCTTTTTAATAGATTTCCCTTCATGATAGAAATATACGTGTCGGGCATACGTAGCCAATATTAGTACCTGACCTTAATGAATTTGACTTAAATTAATTAACATAGACATATAATTAATTTGTTTAAGTTGAATATTCATACCTGACCATCGAAAGAAACTTGTAGATACTTTAGTGGTTTAGGATAATAATTCATAACAACCCAATTGAATGAAAAGTGCTCAAACCCATTATTTGTGTGCTTATGTGAAGGCACAACCTTATATATTTCTCGCGCATAAAGTAGTCTCCAAAATTATTTTTTACTATTATTTACCTTCAGTTACTTTTAAAATAATCAAATCTCCCTCATAACTAATATTTTAGTCTAAATTAAGTAGGTTAGCCTTAGTATTAATAGGAGAAATAATAAGTTCTCATGGGTACGATATCCGACATATTATCACTATATTACTTGAGCGATAAGTGCGCTTGCGTATGGTATAAAATCGCGATCAAGTTTTTGGCACCGTTGCCAGAGACTTATTTTATTTTTCTTTATTAATATTAGGAAAATACTCTAATTGCTTAAGCTAAACACACTTTCTTTATCTTTTTTATCTTTCTCTTTTAGTTTTCTTTGATTTCAAGTGGTCAAATAATGGAATATCATTGGACGATGAGAGAACTAAGAGCTTTAAGATATTATACTATTGTGGGACACAGAAACTGGGCGACGCATGCTGTTCCGGGCTCGCGGCCCGGTTGGGAGTACGGAGTAGCCCGCAGGGACTAAACCGGAGAATAATGGAGTCGCCACCCGGTGTGAACCAGGAAAATGATTTAAGGCCGCACTCACCCCTCGTAAGGGAAGACCTCAAACCGTTGGGTTCGGAATGGTCCCTTACTTATGCCACTTGTAATGAAATGATTTGTGCAATAATTTAACCAAGCCTAAGTAACATTTATTTCCAAGGGTAATTTACTCCTAAGTTCGCATGCATAAGTACAAGGCTCATATCTAAGTTTGCATATAACTTATGTCCGAATTTACATACAACCTATTTGCATATAATCTATGTCCCAATTTACATACATAAAGATAAATACGGTTAGCATGCGATGTCATAAGCATATTACATTCGATCATAGGCATGCCAGTAGATAATAATAATCACGCATGAAAGCAAATTGGAATAACGGAGAACATGCAATAGCACACGGCAATCTCATGAACATACTTCGATCATATAATGCGAAAAATAAAGAACAAGCTAGACATAATGCAAATTCCAAACGCAAAATAAATGACTAATCATGCTTGAAAATGAACAACCAAATAGGCTAAATCATGCTTAAGAACCAAGTAACATACTAACGGCCTAATCATGCTTGAATACCATCTCATGAACACATCAAATAGATAAATGCAGGGATACTAATAGTATGATTGATTACATGATACAAGAGAAATCACCTAAGAAACAATTATGCATGACATGTGATGAAAATGACTCAGTTAAGTGTATGCGCGTTCGAGTAGCGTTTGAAAACGCGTTCGAACGGTAAATAGAAGGTTCGCGTTCGTATAGCGTTTGAGAACGTGTTCGAATGGGACATGACCTGATGAAACAAAATACATTCGCGTTTGAGTAGCATTCGTAAACGCGTTCGAACGGTAAATAGAAGGTTCACGTTCGTATAGCGTTTGAGAACACGTTCGAACGGGACCAGACCTGATGCATGATAAAACAAAGGAAATACGTGCACGTTCGAGTAGCGTTAGTAAACGCGTTCGAATGGTAAACAGAAGGTTCGCGTTCTCATAGCGTTCGTAAACGCGTTCGAACGAACTGAGACAGAAAACATGCGTTCGTGCGGCGTTCTGAAACGCGTTCGAACGGGGTTACAGCAGTGACCTCAAAAAAATAGTAAACAACATGACACATACGTGAACGGGTGAATAGATGACACCTAATAAATAATAACGGGCTACAAGGCGTGGCAAAGCATCGTGGTAAAGGATTTTAACCCCTCGACATAGAGGACATTTAATCCGACTTACTAAGCCAATGCGCTAATAACATAATGCACATAAAAATAAAGACATTAATATCAGACTTTGTATACCCGATTGAACACATATTACATTCAACCGAATATACATCATCTGGCGCGGCGAAGCATCGTTGTAAAGGATTTTAACCCCTCGAAACGGAGGACCTTTAATCCAACTTACTAAGCCCATGCGCTAATGACATAATGCATATAAGACAATGATATCAGACTTTGTATACCCGATTGAACACATCTTACATTCAACCGAATATACGTCATCCGGCGCGGTAAAGCATCGTGGTAAAGGATTTTAACCCCTCGAAACGGAGGACCTTTAATCCCACTTACTAAGCCCATACGCTTTATCTCATCATTACACAAACAAATAACATGCAGAATTTAAATAACGGACAATAAACGAATCAAAACAACATAAAACAAAATATGCGCCGTTTATTCAAGTGGTACGTGGAGTTGTATCCCAAGTACAGACCGCACTACCGTCCATTCGGATTCGGCTATGGAATTTATGTCTGGGTTTCCATCCTATATACCACAAGAGGCGACACATTTTCCATTTTATTCAAAGCCACAACATACATCCATGAACGACTCTCATACGAAATAAATAACTAAAACGATTAAAAGATGAATAAAAATAAATAACTAAAACGATTAAAAATGCCCTCAGGTCTAACCTTTTATGTCGACTCTCGGAAGTACCATACGCGGTCGTCGGAATGGTGGATGCTCCGTAACTCCTCCGGTTCACTGGTTCAATGTTTTCTCTCACTGTTTCGCTGCTCAAGCTACCGTTTTTGCTCTATTTCGCTGCTGTTTTGCTGTTGTCTTACTGCTGATTTTCGGTCACTGTGTTTGCTGTGTTTAGGCTAATGTTCTTGGTGTATTTGGGCTGCTGTTTAGGTGTGATTTGGGCTGCTGTTTGTGTGTGATTTTCGGTGGTGTTATGGTGTGGTTTGTGGGCTGTTTCGGTGAGGTAAAGGGGATGTTCGGGATGTGTTTTGGTCACAGCAATGGGGGTTCTTTGGATTGTGATTTTCGGTTATTGAGAGTGAGTGAGGGAGGATGAGAGAATTCTTTATTGCTTATAAATTTTGTTATGTGTGAATGCTATGAGTTTTTTTGTGTGAATGAGCTAGGATGTCAATACTTTGCAGAATTTTTTGTGGTTTTTTTATGAATGTGTTTGGAGATGTGAAGGGTTGGAATTGAGTTTCTTTTATAGACAAAGGCTAGGGCTTCTTCGTGTTTGAAAAGGAAGGAATCAATTAATGTCTTGCAAGGAAAGTCTAATATTTGATTGGGGGACATGTCTTGGCTAGATTAGGAAGGTGGTAGATTTGATTGATTTTAATTAGGCATGACTTTATTTTAATTTTGGTATATGATTTTTATGATTTTATTTAATTTTGGTATATGATTTTTTAGATTATTTTAATTTCACCATGTGTTAAATATGCATTTTATTAATTTAGATGTGTTTTATGGGCTTTGGTGGGCTAATGGGCTTGGGTGTGAGGCTAGCAGCAAAACCAGAAATACCGACGCCGTTCGAACGCCGATTCGAACGCTACACGAACGCCCGCAATCTGCTTGACGTTCGAACGTGGTCACGAACGCAGTACGAATGAAAAATAGTGAACTTGTGAAATGAATCTGATGACATACTTATTCTGAATTTCCCCTTCCGACGTCCGTTTCCCGTGACTTCCGCGACTTAAAAGGTAGTGCCTCCAAATGAGACTCATCATAGGGACTTATATGCAAAAATGCAGTGCCTACAACTATACCTCATGTTGGTGAGATAGAGTCTGATTTTATGAGGTCTGTTGTCCAAGGCAATATTTATCAATGGATGTGAGAGATAAGTAACGCAATGTATGCTCAAACCTTTCGGAGCATAATGATGAGATGTGAGATATGTGGGGGAAATCACCCTAGTGATCATTGCATGTTCAACTAGAATCCAGGGTGGAAAAATCAGCATTTTACATGGCATAACAATGAAGGTCCCGCACATCCCACTGAACCATTATATCGCTTGTACCCACCGCAAGCTCAAGAATTCCCTCAAGAACCAAAACTTTCATTGAAGGACTTGTTTATACATATAACTAATCTGAACGAGGAAACCATAAAGAACATTATTAGATTAGAAGCAATGGTAAAGAGGCAGATGTCACCCTTGAACATAGAATTTGGCAACCCGAGCCAACGACCACAATGAGAATTCTTAAGAAACACATAAGACAACCTCAAGAGAGAAGGGAAAGAATTTGGTAATGCCATATCTGTCACTCATGAGGAAGCACAAGTAGATGAGTCACCCATAACTTCCATACCAATAAAGCAAGATGATGGCTTTAGATCAAACATATCAAATGATGCTATTCAGGATATATTTACGCTGCACTCTCAAATTGACAATCTTGAAGCATGCATTGTGCATATGTCTGATGAAGAGCTAGACATAAAAATTCTAAAGTACATCTATGAGGAAATAATGGAACAAAGAGTTAGGCAATAATAGTTGTGTGAGCCTATTGAAAATCTCATGACAGAAGGGGACACGTCACAATATTGGGAAGCTTGCATCATTGATACCGCCCATAAACTTAACAAAATGACACAATCATTCAAAGTCAATCATCATACAAGACCTCATAACAATCTATCTTTATATTCAAGACCCCTAGAGCTAAAATGTTGAAGAAGGTGGCATAGGCACTAAGTGGAAAAGACTTATATATGCCATCTTATTTTTGGAAGAGGCGCTTGAAGAGTAATGCCTATGACACTGTTCTATTTAGGACGTCTAAAGCTACATTGAAGCCTCATTGAAGGTTGACCTTTAGAGAACGTCCAGTTGAAGACATTAAACTTCGCGCTAGTGGGGAAGCAACCCACGTATTTATTTTTATTTTATTTACTTTTGTTTTTTTTTTTTGTGTTCTATTTGCATGTTTAATAGTTTTCACGTTTGTCTATGCAAGTACTAGCGCCACCCGCACAGCCCACGCAGCCAAATTCTGACCAACAGGAGCATGATCAACTCCATGCACGGTAGTGTTGTTCCTTACTCTTGTCTTATTTACGCTTATCTTATATTGAAAACAATACCAAATTTAAATTTGTGGGTGTGTGCATGTTAGTGTTAGTTCCTGCTTTTCAAGAAAAATAACAAATTTTTTTTTTTATATTTAGTCATTTGTAGTGAAGCATAAGTCTAATGATAAGTTTGTTTGCTTTATGATGAAATCTTGGAAAACGATAAGTGCCAAATTTACTATTGTCCAATGCCTTGATTAAGTGATCTAGGTTAGAGTCTTACACACTTAAAAATAGGTTTCTAGCAATAAGAACCTAGGTAATTGAAAAAGTGACTAGTTGAGGAAGTTGTTAGACGATTAATGATCATTTGCTTAGATATATCTCTCTGCTTGTAATTATTTATGATATATGGTATGATTAAAGCAAAAAAAAAAAAAAAGGAAAACGAGAAATGATAAAAATAAATACTTTGAGAAATAAAATAAACCACCTATAATCGATAAGCGTCAAGCTACCTATTGGCAAATGTTAGGACCACCATGAGGAGAAATTCTACCTAAAAAGGTAGGTGAGTCAAAATATAAAGAAAAGAAAAGTCATACCATATCGAGTTTAATAGGAAAATACATATCACTTTTGAGATATCTAAGTTGGTTAGACCCATTAGATCCTATTTTTTTAGACGAAATTACTGAGTTGATTTACTTTGGATTTGAGCTGCGACCGAACCTTTACACACAATGTGAGTTCAAATTAGAAGAGTTTTTAAGGAACTTAGATTTGAGTTGCTTGATTACTTTGAAGGTTGTTTGATTTCATCGGTAAACATTCTTTGAGGACGTTATTATGTACAACTACCAAGACTGTTTTATTATTTTTACATGATTGTACGTGTGTGTTGAATGATATTTATGGGTGTTGTCGCTGTAAGCCCTCACGAGACTATAACTTGTCTACTAAGGATGCCTAAGGGTTTAAAGGCTTGTTGCAAATGCTAAATGTTATCACGATCCCTACGCAAGTGGATTAGTATAGTTTATTTATAGTTTGTTTATTTTGTTTTATTTCTTTTTGTTTTTACTTGCAGACAAGCAAAATGTTAAGTTTGGGGGTGTGATGAGCGATCAATAAATTATATTTACCGCCCTTATATCTTACATTTTGAGAGTTAATTAGGGTTTTATGAGAGTTTTGAGGAGTTCTTTATGTTTTGGTATGATGGGATACATATGGAAAGGCAATGGTTTGAAACATGGACAAATCAACGTGTTTTACTCAAGTGACATTTTAATTCGCGTAGCAGTTTTGGCCATAACGTTTGCCTATGATGTCCAAATGTGGTGATTCAAGTTTTATTGAAAAGAAGACTCAATTATCTACAACTTTTTAGTTTATGCCGAAGACTGAATCAACATGTATCATGGTAAAAATGAGTTTAAAATTATTGGATGTAATTTGTCTCCCATTGGCATGCCAATGGGACCTGGAATTGGCTTGTTGCTCTCTGCCTTCCATTGGTGCGCCAATGGGCTCGAAAATCCTATTTCGAGTTGAATTCCTATGCTTTTAAGGAGGAAAGCTCCTAAGAGCTCCTATACAAACATAAGCTCGTCCAAAACCCTAAAAAAGAAGCCTCATAACACAATTTTAGAGTCGCAAAGCATAGAAGAGCCCCTAGAGCCAGGCAAGGACGAGTGTCACAATTGGAGTTTGGAGATTGAAGGCGAATACTGTAAACGAGAGTTCTTTCTTCCCTTTTTTCTCTAATATATCTTTTATGAGTCATTATTTTGTATCAATAAAGATTAGCATGAGTTTATTGAATATATGAGTAGCTAAATCATTCATCTAGGGTTGTAATGGATCTTAAACATGTTTATTAATTAATTTTTATTTTTTTATTCTTTTGGGTGCAATGTTGGATGATTTATTATTCTTTGTATTGAATGCATATGATTTTTTTTTTCCTTTTTTTGCCAATAATAGAATAATATTTGTAAATCTTTAGAAACTCGATAGAGGGAATTTAAGTTACCCGTGAGAATAATAACGCATGATCTATTTTTTTAATAGATTTCTATTCATGATAGAAATATACTCGGACATGCGTAGCCAATATTAGAACCCGACCTTAATGAATTTGGCTTCAATTAATTAATGTAGACATATATTTAATTTGTTTAAGTTGGATATTTCTACCTGACCATCGAAAAAAACTCGTAGATACTTAATAAAATGGTTCTAAGGTTCTTTTCCATCAAAGTGTCATAAAACTTGTGGCGAACAAAATGAAAATTATCTGTCATGAAGGATAAAAATTTATAGATCCATATTTTTATACTATATTTCAACTATGGTCATAGTTTTTATATTATTTTCATTAGAGTCTCAACAACTATCTGTTATTAAATAAAAAAGGTTTAAGTATATTATATATATATATGGGGGCACAGTTGGGTATGATTATAAAAAAAATTATAATTATAATTATTTAGTTTTTTTAAAAATAAATGTGTGATTTTTTTATTAAAAAAATTATAATAATTTTAATTGTCAGTTCGGTTTGAGAGATCAAATGACCCACCTCTTCCCAGCCTTCAATCGTATGGCCAAAGTGGTCGGGTTGGAGAAAGCCAAAGAGTTCGAAGATTTTTCTCCTGAGGAGGTTGTCGACAAGTCTTATGACTTCCATACGCAGGTAACCGAACCTTTTCTCAAAAGGGTTGCTCATTTATTCCTTCGTTCTGACCTCAACTTTTTTGTGCAGATGACCTACCTCATGGTCGTAAATCGGGATATGATAATCAGCACTCTCTCTGAGGGGGTCAATCCCAAAGACTTCAAAATCGTCTGACCGAGTGGGAGCAGAAGTTGTCAAAGCATTTGGAAACAGCCAAATCTGAGATTGAAGGGCTCAAGATGGAGATGTTAGTGTTCTTAGAACATGCCAAAGATCTCTAAGTCATGATTAAATGTGAATAAAATCAAAGAAGTTACGGAAGTACTTACAATGATCGGATGTGGAGATTTCAAAAATCTTTTTGTTTCGGAAGCTCCAAGCTTTGTGTTGAATCTTTAATTCCAAGGGTGAGTTTCCCTATCACCTTAATCAACTCTTGAAGTGCTAGCTTTTTTTGATTTTGAAGCAAAATCAAAGGGAGAAGAGAAGCATGTATTCGGCCAAGGGAGAGGGAGAGAGAGCTTTTGTGTTTTCTTTGTATTTGTTTCAAAAACATTAGCCAAAGTCAACTCACAAGCTGTGTATATGCTTTACCAAAAGCAAAAGCAAAAGTGTTGGAGGGAAAATGGCAATTAATGCCTCCAACCACTTCCATCACTCAAGTTGACACTTGATAGACAAGTGATGTAAGTTGGTGGGACCCAATTTAATTCAAAATTCAAGTGGCTTGCTCAACACACTTCGGGCTCGGATTCGTTTAATCCGATTAAACGAATTTTCCGTCGCGACGTAATGAAATCCAATTTAATTAAATAATAATGCCTCGTAAAATTATTACCAAAGTCAATCGCGAATTAATTCTAAAATAATTTGTTCGCCCGAATTAAAATCCAATTTTAATTTCGCTTTAAAATCTAATTTCAATTAATATATCCAATATATTATTTAATCGATTAATTCCAAATTAATCGCGTTCTCTCTTCTAATCGAATTTTATCCAGATAAATTCTTGTCGCAATTAATCCCAGATTAATTTTCTGTTAGGGATATGCCCTATATCCAACTTGTGGATGGGCTATATGTACATGTATTTGTAATATTTTCATTAATTAATAAAATGGCAATCTTTATTATACGTGTCTTACATAACTTATATGAATTATCAACACTGTAATAAAGCCCTAGGAGTAATTAGATGATGGCTTCCACGCCTTATGAGAATCATTACTCTTAAATGTTCTTAGTCATAGTTTTGTGAATAATCTGGGCGTTCACAAAGCAGAGAGACTAGTATGATGAAATGATCCGCCCTTAAGTGGGGTAGCTGATCTCATAGCTACTAGCGGAGATCCGTCCACTTGGTGTATCACATGGATGCATGAGTTGCTCGTGTCTATCGAACTGACTGCCGAAAGTTTTCATATGGAGTGTTTATCCTTTGTGTCTGTGAGAACTTTCATGTATCGATTATATGACTAGTTCTTAGACTTGAGGTCTTAACAATCTTATGTGTGGATCAAATAACTTTGACATTCTCCTTCCCCGGTTCAAAAGATCCGGCCATAAGGGTATGATTGGGTCATTTGTTGAAACACATGAAGTTTGTAAAGATACAACAGAGAATCGCCACTCTCTCGGATAATATTTTCTTATAAGAGTAGTATTCCAGTTCGCGGGTTGATATGTGCGATCAGTGCTTGAGACTGTGGCCACAACGGAGGAACCATGTGAGATTCTTGGGTTATGACGATTCATGATACTATCAACATCATACATTTGACCATATGGGTAGACACTTTCCGTACCCTAGGTCAATAGGTGGGGATACAGTGAGGCGATGGACCGTATCATATGTAAATCGCATACAAAGTGGGTATATATATCTTTCCTTCTCATTTGTGGACCTTGGCATGTTGCTAGATGTCAACCTTGGTCATTGAAATCGAACGACCATCTGATCGGAGGATAATTTATGTTCTATTAAATAATCGCGATTCATTTCATGTCCAACTTGAGGGGAACCCAAAAGGTCACACACAACAAAGTCGAAATCAATGGTTAATAGTGCACAGTACATATTTAACAGCATATATGATTGCTGTAAGAATTGTTCATAAATGGTTCAATGTGTTTAATTATTGAACGGATCATTTATGAGGTTCCATAGTGGCTTAGAGATTGGTGAATGACGATAGGGGCACTTTGGGAATTGGAATAAATAGATTAAAAAAAATAATATTCACGTGAATAGTAATGTGTGAATAGTAAAATTTTTTAATTTAATTTTGTTATTTGTTTTGAATTCCAATTCGGCCCAAACACTTATTAGGGTTTTATAATCTCATTAAACCAATAAATTAAGATCCAATGGCTAAGATTAAATTGGCTTTTATCCCACATCGGATTCTTAATTAATTTTTTTGTTTTTGGAGCACTATATAAACTCAAAGAATTCTTCACAAATTTTTGCACCAAACCTTTCAAATCTTGGGTTTATATAAGTGAGCAACTCTAAAGTTTTAAGAGTAAGCCACTGATTTTGAGGATCCTAAGTCTAATTGACTAGAGGAACCTCAAGTTAAAAGTTTTGAGGTATTTGCCTAGGCTAGCACAAAGGGCAAAATACCCGTGCATTCAAGGCGTAGTCTTGCCGTTGAGATTTGGCTTTGGTGTGTGCATCTTTGGAGACCACACACTTGGGTGGCTCTTTGGAACGTGGAAGAGCTTGCTGAGTTCGAGAAAAGCTTGTAGATTGGAGGGAGGACCAGAGGAGTCTACGGTTCAAGTAAGTCTTTTTCTTTCTTTATTTTAATAGGAATTCTTATGATAGTTAGCATGTTTCGGTTTATGTTCTTTGCATGTTTTATGAGTTTTATGCTTAGAATATATAGTAACATGCCTAGGCTTGTAGAATAATCAAAACAAATGGGTCTTGGGCAAAGGGAAAGCGGCATCATAATTTTAATTATTTATTTTTCCGCTGAGCACTCGCGGTCGCTTTCCAACAGTGGTATCAGTGCGTCGTTTTTGTTTTCATTAGTTCTCACTCATTTGAACTCGAAATTGGGTGTTTAAAAGCTCGTTGGAAAGCTAACACCCTGAACGTAATTTTAGGAACAAGTTTTACATGATTTGATTAAGATTTGAATTATAAAATTTCATGTAAAGTTCACACGTCTGCAGAAAAATGTGAATAGTAAATTTATTTGAATAAAATAAAATGCAATATCATAATTAAATATTAATCAAAGTTATTTAATGGCTAAAATAATTCCAACATATTAAAACTCATATGCTTGATGATTCTATGTATGATTAGAATTGGCATGATTTTTTTAGGGTGCAAGCATCTAGAGACTTTCTAAGAAATAGAGAGTGTATTTCTTATCCTTTGGCTAAGTAATTATTCTGTGATGAACTTAAGGATTTATTACCTTTATGGCTAATAAATATAAATCACTTGTTTATAATAAAATACATTATAAAAGATACAAGTGGGGTGGGACCAAGGCGTTAATAAAACTTTCCAAACTACAGTTAATTTAACCAAAGGTATTACTAGAGTTAGATAATGATTTGGTGTCTTTCTTCACTCACTACTTTTTATAGCCAAAAGGAAAAGCTGTGAAGACATCTAGATAATCATTTACTCAAAGCTTACCTTAAAGCATATTTAAAGTGTTGGACTAATTTGGAGGATCTATTGTTTATTCCTGTCACCAAGGCGATAATAGCCTAAGAGGTAAAGGTATTTAAGAGAGTTCGCTCCACCCTCCCTCTGGGGAATTTTCAATGGAGGAATCCATTTGACAGTTATTCACTTAAACTTGCTAAAATCCTCAACAATAATTTAAGTCTAAAATTTGCCTCTCATTGTAAAGTATAGACCAAAATGGCTTAAACCGTATTGGTAGGACTAGGCTTTACCAGACTGACCAATACCAATTTATCCCTAAATCGTACTATTGAAAATGGTTTAAATTTTCTGAGTCATAAGACTCAGCGACCCTTAGGCGTGGTCTTATAACTTAGTGGCAAAGATTGGGTGTCCACAAGGACCAGCATAAGCTATGACATGTTTGATTGCCCAACCCAATGATCAAGGAATTGTGATTTATATCATAAAATGATGATAATGGGATCCTTGCCCACAAGAAATCCATCATATTGGGTTTGATGCGATTTGCTTAAAATTTTAAAACAATTGAGTGGGAGCAAATTCATAATATTAAAAGCCCATGTTATTATGAAACATTAATGAAAAACATATTCCTAATTTTAACATTCTCTCTTAACAGGTGGGTTAAAATATTTTACAAACATTTAAATGGCAAACAGAGTATCACTTCGTTCCATCCTTGATGAGCATAAGCTCAAAGGGGACAACTACAATGACTGGTTTAGAAATCTTAAAATTGTCTTACGACAAGAAAATATTTTCTATGTTCTTGAATGACTTTTTCCCCTGAACCCGCAGAAGATGCTGACCAAAATACATTCAATGCTTGGAAGAAACACATCGATGATGATAAGAAAGCAGTTTGCATAATGCTTGGCTCTATGTCGGACGAACTTCAGAAAGCTCACGAAGATATGGATGCTCAAACCATCATCTTTCACTTGAAGGAGTTGTATGCAACTTCCGTTCATACCGTGAGATTCCAAGTGTCATGTGCCTTATTCCAAACAAGGTATAAGGAAGGATCTGTTAGTTGACATTTGCTTAAGATGATTGGCCACATTGAAAAATTTGCCAACCTCGGGTTCATCATGGATAATGAGATATATCAGGATCTAATTCTTCAGTCCTTACCAAAATAATTCTCTAACTTTATTATGCAGTTTTATCTATCTGATAAAGAAGCTACTTTAGCAGAATTGCACAATCTGATAAAGCAAGCAGAGAAGGACTTGAAACCGGAGCTTAAAACCTCTATCATGCTTACGGGTACGGACCTGAAGCCACGAGGCCCAAAGAAAAATAAGGGCAAGGCCAATGCCAAGGCTCCAGATCACCTAAAGCCCAATGGTAAGGTGGAGAAGAAAAAGGGAAAATGGGAAATGTTTCTTTTGTGGAAAGAAGGGTCATTGGAAGAAAGACTGCAGATCCTTGAAAGCCAAGGAAGCTAGGGAAGCCCAAGAGGCTAAGAAGCCCAATGCTTCAGGTATGTTGTATATGATTGAACTATATTCTCAAAACTCTGAACCTTCTACTTGGGTGCTTGACACCGGTTGTGGGACTCACTTGTGTAACAATATGCAGGGCCTGAGAAACAGTAGGAGACTCCGTCATGGGGAGGTTGACTTACGCATGGGTAATTGAGCAAAACTGGCTGCATTGTGTGTGGGAACTTATTCATTAGTTTTGCCGAATGGTTTAGTTTTAGACTTAGAAGATTGTGTTTATGTACATTCTCTAGTAAAGAACATCATTTCAATTTATTCTTTATGTAATAAAGGTTTTTCATGCCTAATAAGTTGTAATGAATGTTCTATTTATTTCAATGAAATAAAATATGGAGATGGTATTTTGAATAATGGTATCTATGTCTTACAAACAAACAAAGAATGTTCAACCTCTAATTTATACAACGTTAACTCGAATAATCTCAATGAATCACTTCTATGGCATAGTCGCTTAGGTCATATCAATGAAACAAGATTAACTAAGCTACGTAAGTGTGGGACACAGGAACTGGGCGACGCATGCTGTCCCGGGCTCGCGGCCCGGTCAGGAGTACGGAATAGTCCGGGGGACTAAACCGGAGAATAATGGAGTCGCCACCCGGTGTGAACCGAGAAAATGAGATTTAAGGCCGCACTCACCCCTCGCAAGGGAAGAACTCAAACCGTTGGGTTCGGAACGGTCCCTTACTTATGTCACTTGTAATGAAATGATTTATATAATAATTTAATCAAGCTCAAGTAACACTTATTTCCGAGAGTGTCATGCTTCTAAGTTCACATACATACATCAACAAGTTCATCTAAATTTACATGTAACACATATCCGAATTTACATACAGCCTATTTGCATGTAATCTATGTCTCAATTTGCATACATAAGGATTATCATACGGCAAGCATACAAGTTAATAAACACATTACACTCATACATGTGGGGAATACAGATGAACGACACATACACAATCTTGCATAATGCATAGAAACAATCAGGTTCATCATACGAAGGAATAACTACTAGGGACAATTATGTACAAAATCTGATGAAAATAACTCAGTTCAGTGGTACGCGTTCGTGTAGCGTTCGAGAACGCGTTCGAACGGAGCCAGACCTGATTAATGAAACACTAAGAAGATGCGTGCACGTTCGCGTAGCGTTTGATAACGCTTTTGAACGGTAAACAGAAGGTTCACGTTCGTATAGCATTCGAGAACGCGTTCGAACGGAACCAGACCTGATGCATGATGGAACTAAGAAAGTGCGTGCGCGTTCGCGTAGCGTTTATAAACGCGTTCGAACGGTAAATAGAAGGTTCGCGTTCGTATAGCGTTCGAGAACGCGTTCGAACGGAACCAGACCTGATGTATGATGGAACTAAGAAGTGCGTGTGTGTTCGCATAGCGTTTGTAAACGCGTTTGAACGGTAAACAGAAGGTTCGCATTCGTATAGCGTTCGAGAACGCGTTCGAACGGAACCAGACCTGATGCATGATAGAACTAAGAAAGTGCGTGCACGTTCGTGTAACGTTTGTAAACGCGTTCGAACGGTAAACAGAAGGTTCGCGTTCGTATAGCGTTCGAGAACGCATTCGAACGGAACCAGGCCTGATGCATGATGGAACTAAGAAAGTACATGCACGTTCGTGTAGCATTTTTAAACGCGTTCGAACGGTAAACAGAAGGTTCGCGTTCGTATAGCGTTCGAGAACGCGTTCGAACGGAACCAGACCTGATGCATGCAATACATTCATAGGCAAACAAATCCACAATGTGGGACCTCACGTATCCGATTGAACTCATCTCACATCCAACCGGATATACACCAACCGGCGCGGTAAAGCATCGTGGTAAAGGATTTTAACCCCTCCAAATAGGGGACCTTTAATCCGACTTACTAAGCCCATGCGCTCGATCGCATCATGCATACAAAGAATAAAGAAACAATAATATCAAACTTAGTATGCCCGATTGAACGTATCTTGCATTCAACCGAACACACATCAACCGGCGCGGTGAAGCATCGTGGTAAAGGATTTTAACCCCTCCAAATAGGGGACCTTTAATCCGACTTACTAAGCCCATACGCTCGATTGAATCATGCATATAAAGAATAAAGAAACAATAATATCAAACTTAGTATGCCCGATTGAACGTATCTTGCATTCAACCGAACACACATCAACCGGCGCGGCGAAGCATCGTGGTAAAGGATTTTAACCCCTCCGAATAGAGGACCTTTCATCGCACTTACTAAGCCCATGCGCTCGATTGTATCATGCATACAAAAGTAACAGACAGAATTCAAATAACAGAAAATAAATAAACGAAGCAACATAAAACAAAAGAGGGCGCCGTTTACTCAAGCGGTACGTGGAGTTGTATCCCGAGTACAGATCATACTACCGTCCATTCGAATCGGCTATGAAATTTATGTCCGTGTTTCCATCCGATATACCGCGAGAGTTGACACATCTTTTATTTTATTCCAAGTCCATAACATACAATATTTCATGATACATGCATATTTATCTACTCAAGGGCCACAACATGCACTTTAGCATAACAATCATGCGAACAATACTCAATAAATAATGAAAATAAAACAAAAAATGAATGTGGAAAATACCCTCAGGTCTAACCTTTTTTACCGACTTTCAGGCTTGTGTTTCACGGACGTCGGAATGGTAAAGCTCCTTAACTTCTCCGGTTCACTGGTTTAACGTCCTATCTCACTGTTTTGCTGTTTTGCTTGCTGTTCGACCTCCGTTCTGCTGCTGTTCGGCCTCTGTTTTGCTGCCGTTTCCTCTGTATTTTCTGCTCACTGTTCAGGTCACTGTTTTGACGTTTCAACGGACTATTTTGAGTGTTTTTAGAGGTTCAAGGGCTGTGTTTTTCGGTTGTTTAATGAGGCTTAGAGTGCAGTTTTTTTATATTACTGTTTTAAGGATTTTAGGGACTGTATGAGGCTATATTTTTTGGTGATCTAGGGTGTTTATCGGGGTGTAATTTTCGGTAATGGAGGGCTGCTGTATGGGGCTGGTTTCGGCTTGGTGAGTGGAGGAGATGGAGAGAATTATTCTTTACTTGTTATGGTGTTATTGTCGTAAATTGTCAGAGATTGGAGAGAGTTGGGCGTGAACTATATGTGTATATGCTAGGGCTTCACCTTGTCTTGGTTAGGGGTTGTTTATATAGAGAATGGCTAGGGCTTCACCTTGTCTCACAAGGAAGGGATTTGATTTTGTGTTGAGCAAGGAAAGTCAAAGATTGAGGGGGGACAAATTTGGTTTAGATTAGGAATACAATATCTTTAATTTGTTATAATTGATTTTAATTAGGCATGACATCTTTTTAATTTAGTATGTGATTTTGTTTAGTTAGGAAGTTAATATATTTGATTTGTCTTAATTAGGTATGATTATATTATGTTTTATTTAGTTGGTAAATGGTTTAAATATTTTATTTAATTCAAATACATTACTAATATTTACCTTAATATTTAATTAATGTTTAATTTAATTTCCCATGTGTTTTAAATGTGTTTTATGGGTTTTGGTGAACTAATTGGGCTGGGGTGTAAGGCTAGCAGCAAAACTAGAAATACCGATGACGTTTGAATGCCCATTCGAACGCTACACGAACGCCCGCAATCTGCTTGACGTTCGAACGAAGTAACCAACGCTACACGAACGCCCGCAATCTGCTTGACGTTCGAACGAAGTAACCAACGCAGTACTAACGAAGACAGTGAACTTGCGAAATGAATCTGATGACGTACTTATTCTGAATCTCCCCTTCCGACCTTCGTTTCCCGCAATATCCTTAGCTAAAAAGGTAATGCCTCCAACTGAGACTCATCATCGGGTTTCACATGCGAAAATGCAATGCCTACAATAAGGATGGGTATTTCAGACCCTTCAAATATGAACCTTATGGAACTTATGAGTCTTGTTTACTTTGTAAAATGACCAAATTACCCTTCAAAGATAAATGACATCGTGCAACGGAGACATTAGAACTCATACATTCTGATGTATGCGGACCAATGTCAGTCATCGCTAGAGGTGGATTCTCCTACTTCATTACCTTTATCGATGATCACTCGCGATATTGGTATGTGTACCTTATGCAGTACAAATCTGAAGCCTTTGAGAAATTCAAAGAATTCAAAGGTGAAGTAGCAAACCAACTTAATAAAAGTATTAAGTCACTAAGGTCTGACCGAGGTGGTGAATACTTAAGCAACAAATTTCAAGATTACTTGAGAAAAAATGGCATTCTTTCCCAGTGGACTCCTCCGAGAACTCCACAACATAATGGGGTCTCCGAAAAGAGAAATCAGACATTATTAGATATGGTCCGATCAATGATGCCAAACACGGATCTACCTCTTTCATTTTGGGGTCTTGCTTTAGAAACTGCAACACTACTACTAAACCAAGTTCCTTCCAAGACTGTTAGTCAAACACCATATGAGTTATAGTCTGGGAAACGTCCTAGTCTTAGTTATCTAAGAGTTTGGGGATGTGACGCATATGTCAAGCTCACACAAACTAACAAATTGGATGATATGGCAGTTAAATGTAAGTTTGTAGGATATGCCTTGAACTCAATAGCATATGTGTTCTACGTCCCAAATGAACAAAGAACATTTGTCTCATGAAATGCTAAATTTCTAGAGAATGAATTCCTTCTCAAGAAATATAGTGGGAGTAGACTTGACCTCGATAAGGTACGATAAGAACAAACTAACATATAACTAAACCCCAGGCCCCTCAAAAGGGCAGCGACGGAACAACCACAAGGTTATGAATTCAGAAGGTCTGGTAGGGAAAGACATGAGCCTGAAAGATATGATTTCAATATTGATGAGGAACATGATCAGGTCATTGATAATGACGATCCCACCAATTATGACGAATCAATTCGTGACATTGATTCAGTCAAGTGGCTTGAGGCCATGAAATCCGAAATAGACTCTATGTATCAGAATCAAGTCTGGGACTTGGTATATGCACTTGAAGGGATAAAACCCATAGGCTACAAGTGGATTTACAAGCGTAAAACAGATGCAGAAGGGAAAATCCAAACCTATAAGGCTAGGTGTTGGACAATTATGACCCATAGCGTCACTATTTGTACAGATCATGGTGTTGTTGTACAAATTAACTATGTGACAAATGAGATTTCTCTCTTATCATTTGTGATTAGATCACCAAGATGTATAAATGATATGAGGTCCTTATGATTTATTCCTGGATTGAGAATTATATGAGACAGTATCAATCCACGAAGGATAAATCATTAAATATCCCTAGTCAGAATATTATCGAGATTGGACATCGATAAATGCGTAAAAGACTAGAATTACACTTGTGCGCGTTGTGAGGGCACAAACGGCATAGTTCTCGTATATTTGGGTATAGGATACTCATGCAAGTGTAATAGGAGATTGTGTTTTACCGATGGTACGGGAAACAGCTTCGCTCTGGATAGACCCCCTCAGAATTCCATTGGTAGTATGAATATGTGTCTATTGAAGTCCGAAATCAGTGTAGGTGTATTTGGTCTTAACTTGAGACTTGCACCGCTAATGCTTGCGACAATCAATATACTTTGGTTATGGTCGTCTAGGGCTTTAACCGGTTCTGTGTACGCCTCTGCTGGGTATATTGAGAATCATAGTGTGTTGGGTGTGATGTCAAGACGGAAGTGTCACTCCAGTCATATGCAGATGATGATCGCGTAGGGATACAAAACTGGTTCTCTAAAAAGGTTGCAACCGTCGGGATAATATGACTTGGTCATGATTATCCGATAATAAAGAGACTAGTTGCTCGTAATCCGATATATGCTTCGTACGGGGCAGACACTGTACCAGCCCCAGGCCTTGCATGTGATCATCCGATACTGGATCGAAATACGCAATACTACGTATCCTACGTCTGATATAGATCCTTTTTCCTGTAAGGATATTTCTGGAGAATTGGGTAGGCATGGCGCTTTGCTAGAAGCCAACCTTGTCTTGTAAATCGGTACAAACGTCGTACTTGGTACGTACGTGTTCGGATAGTCTGACGACCGTATTTACTGCCAACATATCCGGGGATCTAATGGGTCGCTTCCCAAAGATTCACCGGTGACGTATGACACGCACTTTTAATTAATCTGGGATTAATTAGATGAGAGAGAAAATTAATCTGGGATTAATTGCGGAGATATTTTATATGGGATAAAATATCAATTAAAGAGAGATAACGATTAATTTGGAATTAATCGATAAATTAATATATTCGATATATTAAACGAAATTGGATTTCGACGCAGGATTAAAATTAAATTTTAATTCGGGCGAACGAATTAATTTAGAATTAATTCATTAGCGACGTGAATCGTGATTTCGCTAGGCATAATCATTTAATTACGTCACATCGGAAAATCCATTAAATTGGAATTAGCGAACCCGAGCCCGGGATTGTTTGTGAGCGCATTCGCATTTCGAATTGGAGTGCGGCGCGCAAGTCAAATCAATCGTCAAATTGCTAGTCACATCGAACGTCAAATCATGTCACTTTGAGTGATGTGACAATTGATTGATTGATTGAGTGATGTGACTTGATTTGTGTGGTTGGCATTTATGGCTTTAATGGTTTGACTTTTTAAAGCCAAAAATGGTATATGATTTGTGAAATTAAATTACAAAAAATCAATTACACATTTTCCTTTATCTCTCTCTTCCTTCTCAAGGTTTTGGAGCCCAGAAATTCCCTCTCTCTCTCACGCCATTTCTTCTTCTATTTTTCTGGGCATAACCGAAAATGAAGGGAAGCTATGTGTGATTTTGTTGCAAAATCAAGAGTGCTAGCACACTCCGGGATCATGCGAAGGTGATAGGGAAGTCCACCCATGAGCCGGGAATCATTTGACGAAGCTTGGAGCTTGGATTTTTGAAGATTGATGGCCGAAAATGGTAGAGGATAGCAGCTCACTGCCGAGCAGTCCAGTGAGTAGAAAATCAGATTTTTGTTGCCTCCTGCGTCGCTCAACCGATCGATGTGAGTATTCTGCAACTCCCTCGTATGTGTTCACATGTATTTCTTGCTTTGTATTCGATCCTTGGGGCCGTAGAAACTCCAACAATGGTATTGGAGCGATTGAAAAGCATGAAATTATTTAGGGCTTAAAATTGGGTAAATTGTATTTGAGCATGTTTTAATGAAATTGGATGAATTAGTATGCTTAATATATGTTTAATTGAGGATTGATTTGATCAATTTGATGAAATTGTGTTTGGAACATTTTTTCCCCAAAATTTTGGCATGGCCTAATGGTGCCCTAAATGTTGTCTTGGTGATTTTTTGATTTTGATTCATTGGATGAGTTAGAAATCAA
Organism: Zanthoxylum bungeanum; assembly: GCA_019454045.1. Taxonomy (NCBI): domain Eukaryota; kingdom Viridiplantae; phylum Streptophyta; class Magnoliopsida; order Sapindales; family Rutaceae; genus Zanthoxylum; species Zanthoxylum bungeanum. The sequence continues at coordinate 2,764 of SKCR01037804.1, read as the reverse complement.
TTGGGAATGTTGATTTAATGTTTAATTTGATTCAATTGGATTGGATTTGAAATTGGATATAAATTTCCCCTTGGCCGAGAGTCATTGAGCATGATTGGGTTTGATTTTTTGATGAAATATGTTGGACATGTTTTGTTGTTGATAAGCATGATTAATTAGGCTAATTGATGTTTTAGAAATGTTAATTGGGTAATTAATTATGTTATACACTTTGGTAATTAAATTGGGAATTTGGAATTTGTAATTTAATTATACTGGGCCTAATTTTGGAAATTGGACTTTTAAAGTTGTTATTGGGCTTGGTTGTACTAAGTTGGGTTTAGGCTAAATTGGTTGGATCCAATTGGGCCCAAAACCGCTTCCATAAAGCCCAAATACGACTAATGGACCTTTAAAGTTGAATTGGGCCTAAATTGATTTCTGGGCTTATGGGGTAATTCCCGGATTGTACTTTGGTTATTGGGTTCGACCCGAGTTGACCAAAAGTCCACGCCTTAAAGAAATTAATTAAAAGACCATTGGACTTTAATTAAATTAATATTGGATATTAATCGGGCTTTGAGACCCGTAGCGATTAAATTTGGAATTTAAGTCGTAAAAGGTTTATTAATAAAGTGTAGTATTTAATTTGGAATTAAATAGCGAATTAGTATTAAATACAAATTGAATTGGATTTAATTATGTAGTTTAATTTAATTCGAGAATTCATACTTTGAGTACTTATTCGCAAAAACGAGTTTGATTTTTGTTTGAACATTGGATGATCATTAATTATCAGATTAATTAATTTGATTAGATTGATTGATAACATGCTTGTGTAAATATATGGTTGCGATGCATGAATAATGTATATCAGATGGATATTAGATGGGTGAGACAATTTTAGAAATTGTTGTAATAAATTTGATTTATTAATTGGACCTGCGAGTCCAGCCTTATTACCTCCTTATTCTTTGTATTCTCTTCTCACATATTCCCCTCAATGTAAATGAGGTTTCTTTAGAAGTGTAGTGTAACGGGTAGAAGTAAATACATGTGCTAGCGGGAGAGAGAAAGTGAGAGATTTGATCTAGGATCATTGTGTAAAGTATCCATCCGCATATCATTATTATTTATTCATATACGCTTTATTATGTGTTTAGAATGCATGCTTAAGGGTGTATGATGATGAGACCTTAACAAAGATAATAAATTGGTTGCCAATTTGCACGCGAAAAACCCTCACAAATATTAAGCGTTTTTCCTTCCATTGAGTGATTCTTACTCAAGATCCGAGACTGGCATTGGCTTGTTGGCCAAAGTCAAGGCCTTTGTCCGTCGAGGATGTGTTTGAATCACGAGAGCTTTGTTCCATATCAGTGTCTTGTCCAAGTTGTGGTTTCTTGGCCAAAGTCAAGACTACTTCTTGTCCATTGACATTGATTACGAAGCTTTCCATGGTCAATGGGTCGCGCTTAACTGGGATCACTAAGTTTGTTGTGCCAAAGCCAAGGCTTAGTTGATTCAGAGGAAAAAGGTTAGGTAATATATTGGATATATTGGCATATATAAGATATATGTTTCGGACTTGGATGTCCCCCTACTGGATCTAGGAATTGGATTGGATCCAATTGATCTTAGAGATCTACCTAGTTAATTATCATACAATTTGTTGGCCAAAGTCAAGATTGTGTGATATTTAACGGGATCCTAGCCCGCTAGGAAACACGGTTTCCCAAGTACTCGACAGAGGGTTAGAGGCTCGCCGAAAAATAATGGGAGGCAAGAATTGAATTTGCAATATTCGTTTAATTACTTGTCATACGCGCTCAAATCAAATATCATTCGTCAAATAAATTAAATGTTAGTTGGACTAATATTTAAATTGTTGTTTTAAACAAATAGTTGGACTATACTCAAACAAATAAAGTATAATTGATTAATATAGTTGGACTATAATAATGATTATATTTAATAGTACCTAAATCGTTGATAAAATAGTTGGACTATTAAAATCAAGATATAATTGAAAGATTGACATTTAAAACATAATCCTAGAGAAAATGTATTTAAATGGTTTAATTTTCAAATTGGGAATAATATTTTCAGGATAGTCCTGAAATCTAATAAGTTACTTTATTTGATAAAATAACATATTAGGCCTAAGCCAGGAATTAAGCAAATAGTGGAGCATAATCTTTGGAAGATTTATGTGATGATAACTTTAGTGCTTAATCCATTAAGCTTGTCGCAGTAGACTCCTTAATTTTTGAATCAGAACTAAGGATTAGATCCTTAAAGTATGATAAAGAAATTGAAGGATCTTCATAAATCTATTTATAGATTTTAGAAGTACTAAATTGCAATACTAAACTCTTGGAGAGTTAATGATTATTCTCAAGGAGACAAAGTCCAAGTTTGCAATAAGGCAAGAAGCGTAAGGCGCATCTTACTTCGATATTCTAGTCAGCCAAGGCTAGGCCAAAGGCTTCTGGGGTGTTGAAATAGGCAAAGGCAAAATCATTATAATCTTCTGGGAAGATAAATGACATATCCCAAAATGTCTGCTTAAATGTGGCAAACGGGATCGCAGAAGCGTGACTGCCGTTTGGACAAAGCAGACATGAAGGAATTGAAGACGAGCAAGGCTCTGACTTCAAATATGTTTGCCATAATATGTTCACTACTAGTATTAAAATTGGATTTTAAATACTTAGTGTGATACATAAATATATATGTTGATGTTCAGAATCTGCTATGAGCAGGATACTGACTTCAGTTGAGA